>JAKTVL010000044.1:0-93575 GCA_030557175.1 Petasospora japonica
AAGAAGAAGAAGAAGAAGAAGAAGAAGAAGAAGAAGAAGAAGAAGAAGAAGAAGAATATGATAGGGATAGAAGTAATTACAGTTCTAAAACGCGACCAAACCTCAATGTTGTGAGATTTAATAAATTTATTCAAGCGCAAGAGGTACGGGTGATGTACGGATGTTTTCTAACACACCCGGATCTGAGACATTCAGTACCTATTCTATTGTTCACCTCGAGCGGGTTTCACTGGGGAAGAATTCGTTGCTGATCTTTTCTTTTGAAGAGATGATACGTGATCATATGCATGGGGAACTGGAACAGAGAGTCAATAAATGTCAGATTATCTGAATGTTATCGATTTTCAGTGAAACGCGGAGTTCCGATCGAGTATCAAACAGCGTCATAGACACAATCAGAAATGGAACTTTGAGGAGAGGTATAAGGCTATGGTAGTGACAGGATGGTTTTTCATACACAAATTTCACCCATGGAGGGAATTTTCGCGCGGTATGTCTCCAGTCTCTGATCCCTGTCGATGGATTTGGCCCATTTAGGAGGGGAAGGCTGCGGGCTTGTTAAGTGGCTGGCCATCAGGGTGACCTATCCTCTCTCGTATCTTGATCCTACAGCTCTTACTTTCCGGAAACAGTGCCCTGACGGGTGCACAGAGTGGCGTTTCTATCTATGGACTTTCCAAAGCAAGCGTGCCTGTATGAGATCTTTAGACCAGAACGTTCCTGAAGGCGACGAGCGAGGTGCAGGACATTCTCGCTGCACTTGGATAACATGAACAAGGGCGGGCCTACACCTCTCCCCGGAAGCGCAAAGGTAAATACGGTGTAACTCTATACGCTACTTAGTATTCTTATCTAAATAATAACCAAACATCACCTCAGGTACCGGCAGAAACCCCGCCAGATCAACTCGAATTCCAGTGCGCAGAGCAAGCCCGCGAAACCCAGCAAGGCACGCCCACATCCGGAAATGTAAACAAAGGAAAATTCTGCGGGTTCGAGATATAAACAAACATAGCCGCCGTCTCCATCAACGTGTTCGAAGGCCTGCGAAAGACCTTAAACCTAACACCGCTAAACAGAGGCCACAGAGCGTACGTCTGGCATTCCTGTGACCCTACACAGGTAGTTCTACCAACCACGGCATACAGCGCACACGTGCCCACTCTTACCAAGCGCCTAGGCTCCCGTTCCAAGCGCGTGCACATCGAGACAACAACGCAGCGTTTTAAGTGAGCATTCCCGTTTATGAAGGACCAGATGAAGACAGAGGCACCATGAGGAACATTGGGTGATACTACGGGGGTCAATGAGCCCATTGGAACTGCAATTAACTGCTAGCCTCGCCCGCGAAGCCTCTGCCTTTTCTCTTAGGTACAACAACATCATTCCCGATAGCTACTAACGCACAAAATCTACAGTCCGTCCACTCAGTCATCTTCTGCTCTCTAGTTTCTAGTAATAGCATCATTCATAGGCAACTCCACTCTCCAGCCCCTGAGTTGCCATAACAATTTGTGAGCACCCGGCTTTAGAGTTTCATCTTGACTTCCCCGGAGATTATCAACACCTCCTTCAGGGCCAACACAGTTCTACAAGCACAACAACACGCACGCAGAACTACAGAACCCTCGTCAGATACAGTGGCAACCGACAACGTGTCCCGCTAATATTGAGAGTTCATCTGTGATTCCACTTCCTAAAATTTCAACAATATTGGCACATTCCTCTCTCTTTCTTCAGATCTTATACCCCGCAATCTACGCGCACGCCACCGCCATTTGGAAGAATGAGTGATTCAGGAACATCTTCAACAAGACGTCGTCAGAGTTTTAACAACAAGCCTCACAAGGGCCACAAAGAGATCAGATTCGGATCGTACATCCTTGGATCGACGCTAGGAGAAGGTGAGTTCGGTAAAGTTAAACTTGGTTGGCGTAAAGATGGAGGCCAACCTTCACAGGTTGCCATCAAATTCATTCGCCGTGAATCCATACCAAGAGGTTCAGATCGTGAATCCAAGGTTCACAGGGAGATCAACGCTCTTAAAAGACTTTCGCATCCGAATATCATCAAGCTTGAAGAAGTATTGCAAAATGACAAGTACATTGGTATTGTTCTTGAGTATGCCTCTGGAGGTGAGCTCTTTGACTACATCCTGCAGCACAGATACCTTAAAGATTCATTGGCTTGCAGACTTTTTGCACAGCTTGTCAGTGGAGTTCACTACATGCACTCTAAAGGGATCGTTCACAGAGATTTGAAGTTGGAAAATCTGTTGCTTGATAAACACAAAAACATCATTATTACTGATTTTGGATTTGTTAACAGTTTTACTGCTGGTCATGAGCTCATGAAAACTTCCTGTGGATCTCCGTGCTATGCTGCCCCAGAACTTGTGATTTCATCTGAACCGTACGAATCAAGAAAAGTTGATATCTGGTCATGTGGTGTCATCCTTTATGCTATGCTTGCTGGTTACTTACCATTTGATGATGACCCTCAAAACCCTGATGGTGATAATATTGCAAGATTGTATCAATACATTACAAGCACTCCCTTGACTTTTCCAGAGTATATTGAGCCAATGCCTAGAGACCTTTTGAGAAGAATTCTAGTGTCGAACCCAAAGAAGAGAATCAATTTGAGGGAAATTAGAGCTCATCAATGGTTGGCTGCGCATGCCCCATTCCTGTCTGTTACACCACTGGAATGGGATAAGAATAACGAGAACAGTGCTGCTCAATCTGCCCCACAGCCTCCTCCAATGGCAAGGAATGACTACAGAAGATATTCTCTGATCGACACTTCATCCACCTCCCTTCGTAATCACAATGCGCAATCTCCACCATTCTTTGCATCTCCTTTGCCGCCACAGACATCTTCAAACCACGCAATTGCTATCCCATCTTCAACATCTTCTACATCAATCAGTGAGCAAGTCAAGTTCAGTCCAAGAGGTCACAAGAGAACTGGCTCTGTTCAGTCGTATAGCTCTGCATCAATGGCTTTACAAGCTGTTGTAGATGCTGATGATATTAGAAACCATGTGATTCCACAATCCACTTCTTTCAATACCTCTGATATTACTCGTACCAATTCTGCCGGAAAGAAGTCAGGAATGGCCAGTCAAAGTGTTCCAAGATCCACTACTCACACTGGTATTTCTACAATGACAAAGAAAGACCACCTTATCAACACCACTATTGAAGAATCACCTGTTAAGAAATCTCCGACATTTGCCGTTCCAAAGATCCCAAGCAATGCAAACAATTATCATCAACCAAATCCAAACCAAAAACTGCCTGGAGCGCCAAGAAGACCAAGACCAACATCTTATCATCCAGGCTTGTACACTGCTCAGGATTCTCACAATTTGGATTTCCAATTGAACAATATTGCCTCAAGTCAATTCGCTAGATCTGAGTCCAGTTCTTCAGTTGTATCATTAGGTAACAGTAAGATCAGTCAACCTCATGTGGATTTGGCATTGGCAGAAGGTGGAATTATTACTCCAAGATCTCCAAACTTACTTTCGGCAAAAACTTACATGTCATCTTCTCCAAGCAGGCTTGATGGGAAGGAACATGAGCTTGGTGGAAATGCCGAGATTAAAGACTTCTCCAAGGAGAACTCAGATGAGAAGGCTTCTGAGGAGAAGGCAAACAAGAAGGTTAACAGATACTCTGCTGTTATTGCTGCTGAGATTGTGTTTGACAAATTGTTTGGCTCATCTACAAACACTGATAAGCAACCCGAGTTATCCACCGACGCCTTGTCGAAACCTTCCCGCTCTTCCAGCGTTCATTCCTCCATTTCTAAGCCATCGGCTCATTCCACATTGACTAAGAATACTACTATCCATGCTTCTGAGGATCAACCAAGGGTTCCATCAGGTTCTAGACATACTGATCCAGCGTCCTCAGTCAACAAGAAGAGATTCAGTTTCTTGGGATTCTATGGCACTCAGTCAGACAAGTCTTCTGCTTCACTGGAGTCCCAGAAGAAGAGTCAACAACAGAAGAGTCAACAACAGAAGAAGAAGGTCTTGGAACCATCCAATGTTGACAACATTCAAAAGAGATACTCCCAGATTCCAAAGAAAAAAGAATCAGTTATAATTTATACCAGCTTTGATCAGAAGAAGGAGCCATCTACTGCTAAGAAGGTTATGGATTTCTTCAAGAGACGGAGTATGCGTATTGGTTGATCTTTGATATTGAATCATTCCTTCTATTTGTTTATGCCATTGTTTTTTTTCTTATTTTCCTTTTTCTTTGTTCCATTATGATGCATATTTTTGTCTCCATATCTTTTTTGCTATGCCCCTTTTCATCACTATTGACATGTCCCCTCTTTTCTGCTACACAGATGCTAATGAACTTTATTTTGATCTGATGCATACTTAATACAAAAGATGACATACCCTAACTTACAACTGCACGGATGCCCGAGGATTCCTGCACTTTATAATATGATCAGACGCCTTGTTAATACTGTTTTTTGCACAATTGTTTTTATTTATTCGAAGAAGACGGCCTCTTAATGTGCTTATTGGCGTAGATGTCATCTTTGATAAACATCACACGTCTGATAATGTGCAGTCCAAAGATCTACGGGTACAGAGACTTTTTCTTTTTTAAAATCCTAGCGGATGACGTATATGATAATAAATATAGGAGTTCCAATACATGGAGCTATCAATAAATAATGGATAAATAACAGAGCCATTCAAGAGTCTCAGATATAACATTGGACATTCTCGTCCACGAGGGGCCAAATCAGTCCTTCCACCAACTGAGCTTTTCCAACTTCCAAATGCCATTCGTCTTGAACGCCTCAGGAGCAATAGCCTCATCAGATTGCAGTCGATATTTCCCAGTGAGTCGGAAGTCACGTTCCATCATCTGTCTTTCGAATTGATCGAGGGCATAGCGTGGTCTCGTCTTGCCGTTAGTGTGGAACTTGGACTCCGCAACGTATAGGCCTCCAGCTGTGAGGAAGCCCAACATGATGGTCCATGGCATAAGACCCTCAAAAGGAATCATTTCGGATGGCTAATGAAGTTAGAATGGTTGAGTTCAGCAACGCTTGCCGCTTGTCAATGTTGATTTTAAAGGAGTGAGTGAGCTGAGTTTTTGTGGAGGCGAGCGGGGGCCAAAGTTTGGAATCGCGGAAAGCATAGGAGCCCTGTCGAGATTCCGTAATAAGGCAGTGAGTGCCGTAGTTAGTGTTCAGCGCCGAGCTGAGGATGCTTATTATCTACAGGCCCATTTTGAGCAAAAGTAATTATACACAAATATTATCCATTATACATGGCTATTATTGTTTCTTTTGTGAGAGGTGATGGAAGGGTGTAAGTGTACAGGGTGAGGTGTGATTAGTTGAGAGGATAAGGTCAATGACATAGCAAAACTTCTTCTCAGCTGCTGCATGTACCGAGATAATTTATCAAAAATAGTACAGATGATAGATCCAAAGAATAAACCATTATATTTTTAAGAAAGAACCGGAAACACAACATAAACTTTCATGCAAATTCCCAAATTTAGATGTTGGATGGGTACAAGAAGATTCTGACGGAAGCACCGAAAGTCTTAGCTGGCAAGTTGGACTTGAAGTTGGCTCTGACAGCACCAGAGTTACCGTGGATTCTGGTGATCTTACCCCAGATGACTCTGATCTTGGAACCTCTAATCTCCTTGGAAGCTCTGTAGACGTAAGCGACACGCTTACCCAAGTAGAACTTAGCATCCTCTGGAGTGGAGACACCCTCGATCTTAACCAAAGAGACGTTTGGGTTGGTGACAGACTTAGATCTCTGGTAGGAGACGTGCTTGCCTTTCACGTACACTGGAATTTTAAGTTAGTAAACTGGTTCAGAGCTAGGATGGTTTAGAAAAAAGACATATGAGGTGCTGTTTATAGGGAGTGGACGCCATTTGGAATAGCCCTCGGACGAGAATCCCAAAGAGAATGCAAGGAATAATGTACATGCTTGCTCAAAGAGCTGTGATACTTCCACTGAGTGACGTTTCACAGCTTGCCTTCATCGCGAGTGCTGCAATGTTGTTCTCCAATGACAGTAGGTCCTTTTGGAAAACCTAATAAGAGGATTTGAAATCTCCCCTCCTTTTTTGCATGGTAACATATTGGATACATGTCTCTTGAAAGTCCCATTAGCCTGTTATTGCGCTCGCTTCTCAGTGCAACATCACTGAGAGGTCCGGTGCGTCTAGTTCTCTCGAGGATTCCTTTTCCAGGGAGGGCCACTATCAACTCCGTTCATGTATTTCCATTTTAACAGCCTCTCATATTTGTCCTTCTCTTCTCTCATATCAACATACATCTGTGGGATTCGGCCATTGTGACTTTTCTTTCTTGATCGTTGGATGGAGGAGTCCTAGCTGTTCCTGTTCAGTGCTGAAGAGTTGGAAATTTGGTTGTGAAAAAGTGTGAGTGGGCCGCGAATCAACAAAGGTGTGCGGATGTTTTGGGTCTCTTGTATGTGTTGTTGCCGGCGCGACCGTTGCCGTTAAGCGCGAAGGGGGAAAATTTTGGTGGAAAACACCCAAACATCTGCGCGCAGCTCACTGAATCGCGAAATCACAGTCCCGGATGCTCCCGCCCTGCCCTAACATACTCGTAAAGAATCACGTGCCGGAGACACCGAAGCCCTAATAATTGCCCTAATTTTCTCATTTCTTTTTTTCTGCGCTTCTGCGCAGCAGCTGCAAATTTTCAATGTTCGCGAACTAGTGGGCCCAGGGGTATAAAAGGCCGAGCGTTTCCTTCTGTTTCTTTAGTCTTCTGAGTTTGTTTCCTTTCTTTGTCGACGTACTTCAGTAAGTTTTACCCCCTAATGGTTGTCCAGCAGCCGATTGTCAGAGAAGCAGCCACTAACGCCTTTGCCCACAG
Organism: Petasospora japonica; assembly: GCA_030557175.1. NCBI lineage: Eukaryota > Fungi > Ascomycota > Saccharomycetes > Phaffomycetales > Wickerhamomycetaceae > Petasospora > Petasospora japonica. The sequence goes on from JAKTVL010000044.1 coordinate 6,916, forward strand.
TAGGATCATTTCTATAGAGAACGTCCCTCTTTGACTCTTCTAAAGAGCCACTGAATCCAACTTGGTTGATGAGCTGCAGCCTTTGTGCCCTAGAGTGAGATTTTTATTTAGCTTGTCCACAACCCTTTGCGGTTTGGTCATCTACAATAATTTTGCCTTTTGTTTATGCACTGATGGAACTTGTTCTTTGTGACATGTCCTTTCTTTGTTCTTAAAGGAGCGATGATCTCGACCCGGCGAGTGTACTCCTTCGGGAGGGACTCGTTTGGGTGGGCGCAAACGGCAATCTGACAAGTCTTGAATCAACCCTTCTCTTTTAAATTCTGGCGATGAAGTTTCATCCCTGTTTTTAAAAGTGGCTGACTTTATATATACACAGTTGTATGTAGTATTTGATTTTGTTGGCGGTTGAGAATATACGGGGTTTACGGCGCTCATTTCCCCCAAGCGTAATGAAGGCCCGGTTTCGTCTCTAGGCACTTTTTGAAGTTCTGCGCCAGCCAGAGATGTATTAGAACTACGCCAACCATTAAACCAGAAATTCAAAGCTATAAGCAATGTTTATCGTATCTGTAAAAGGTCAATTACGACTTTCGAGATAAAAAAGGAAACTCAAATTAACAAGAGAGGTGAATGGAGGGAGAGAGGCGAATAAGCTTTGCCGTTTTCTTTGGAAAATTGGTGAAATGGAGTGGAAAAGGAAGAATTGGGGTGGCGGGAAAGTCATCATCATCATGAAGGAAGTCTGCCACTCTTTACTCAATCTTGATTTCGGTCTCATTATTCCATTTCTCTCTGACAAATCTCCAATGATCAGATGGGGCGTCCTTCTTGTCATCCTTTTCGCCAACAAGCGTACCACTAGCCACGCTCCTTCTTGACAAGTTGCACAATGTAGCCAATCCAACAAATGGATCAGGAGTCGAACCAGCATCAACCTTGTCCAAATCGATTTCATCAAACCAACGTGTCTCCCACTTGATTCCCAATTCTTGCTCCTTCTTTCTCAATTCACGTTGAGCAACTTCAATCTTGGTTTTTTCCTGGTGAATCAAATCGTAATTACCAACCTTGATGGCATCCGCAACAGGTTTCCAAGCCTTACGCGTTTCCAATTCATGTTGAGCTTCAATCGGCTTAACAACCAAGTGCTCGGGGTTCTTGGCTTGAGCATCATAGAACAAAGTACCATCATACTTTGAAGTGGAAGAACCTGGATAAATGTGTGATTTACCAGACCATTGGCCGGAAATCGTGTAAAGAGCATTCTCCTTAGTTTGAGAGGTTGCAAAGTCCTTGTAAATTCTAGCCTTGAAGGAGTTCTTCTTACCAGAGAAATAACCTCTACCACTGTAATTGACGACTGAGACATAACCAGAAGAAGATTGAATGATCGACTTACCTTCCAATTCAACGAATGGGGACGCAACGAGTAAACCCTCAATGTGCAACGGTGGTAATGTGATGAGGAAAGTTTCTCCAAGGTCCTTGAATTCCAAGATGGCATGTCCGAACTGCTTCACGTTGATGGATGCTGTGGAGATGGAAGCTCTGATACCATTGTATCCTTGCAATTGAACATTGTTCTTGTCGTTGAAGATGGCATAACCGGTGACTGGTGGGTGGTGGGACACTTGTTCAGAGAGCAGCACTGTTTCACCCAAATTTTGCTCCTGGGTGCTATCATTCCACTTACCGAGGAAAAGTTCACCCAAGAACGGGTTCAATGGCTTCTTCTCGGAACCCATGGACTCGTTTCTGGAGCAGTACTGGGAACGGAGTGTCGAGATGAACCATTTGGTGACAGCAAGGATACGCTCTTGTGCCACTTCATCAGCGTCAGGGCCCTCCAAAGACTTGGCGTCGCCGATGAAGTTTGGGGCGATGAGCAGGTCCGGGTGCTCGCCCCAGAACTGTGAGTACTCAACGAGGGATGTTGGCGAGAGGATGAATGGCGGAGCAGTGAGGGAGGACAGATCACCGTTGTACGAGGCAATGGACTTGAGGAACGAAGTCCAAGAGGAGGAGGTAGACGCGTCGGTCATAGTCTTGTGGTGTTTGAGGAACTTCACTGTGAACGGGGGCTCGTATAGGGGGGCAATAAACAAGAAGCAAGCAACGTAGGCCGGACTTTCTAGGAGACACAGGGGAAAGGGGAAGTGTGAACGGGGTCAGCAAGTGAGAATTGACAGCGAGGAACGGACAAACAAACAGTTGGTCCACCCAGCAACTTTCCCAAAACTAACTTTCAGACTCTTCAAGCAGGTTCAAAGTTGAGGGAGTTGCAGCCTTGTTGGACGAGAAGTTTTGGGGGGCTTTTTTCCTCGCGTTCGCGGTGCTGCTCGTCTGTTTTCGTTAGCCGAGATCCGAAGCTCCCATTGGTACAGTGGGGTTAGTAATGGTATATACAACGTTGAATTACAGCCGGTTATACAGACGGAAGCGGTATGTGAAACCATCCTCAGTGACCTCCTTCGCCACTTGCATAGAGGCCTCTTTCTCGAGGTCGTCATGCGCTGCGGCGGCGAAGTTGTCCGCGATGTAGCGAGCGTCCAGGAATGAGTCCATCTCCAGCTGGCCTTCGCCCTGGTGCTCAATCTCTGTGATGAACAGTCTGTCCACAAGCCCATTTTTCAGACAATGGCCGTATATCTCTGCGCCTCCAATGATGAATACGCGCGCGACGTTGCTGTTAGCCAGCAGCTGCTGGATCGCGTCCTCAATGGATGAGTAGAAGGTGGCACCGTCACGCTCCTCCCCAGAGTGTGCAACCTTTCTCGATACCACTGCGTTCAGTCGCCCAGGCAGGGGCCTGAACCTGGTGGGGATGGACTCCCACGTCTTTCTCCCCATCACCACGGCGTTCTGCTCGGGCCCTGGCCCTTGCGTGGTGAGGGCTTTGAAGTACTTCATCTCCTGGCGCAGTCGCCAAGGAAGCGCGTTCTTGTACCCGATGCCCATCGAGGGCATCAACGCCGCGACAACAATGGCCACCGGTTTGCTAGAAGTCATATCTAATCGTCCGAAGTGGCAACCAACTGAGTAACGCTGCCCACTATTTTGGCATATATTTGGGTGCAAAGGAGAGACAGAGAATAAAGTCGCGTCTCGAAAGCACGCGCCCACTTGGTCGAAAAATTCAAATCTCATCAAAACCCTGCAAGCCACAGTAAGACACACACACATATATATATATATATATATCTATATATATATCGAGAGACAGCCACTAGCACGATGAGCACCAGGACATTCTCAAGGACCTTGGACCCGGGGTTCGCAGAGCCTGTCAGCTTACAGGCCACCATCCCTGCAGAGAAGCCCGCTCCAGGGCAGCGGAATAAAGTGGCATTCACAGTGATGCTGGGACCCGCCGCAGCGCCGCTCACACCGCTGGGCGGCTACATCTACTCTGTCTACGACGTGTGTATAGCCTCCTTGAATCTTGCTTCGCATTTGGTGCGCGTCCATATACTAACAAGCAATGCAGCAACGCAGGGATGAAGTGGTGCAGACCATCCTCAACAACACAGAGGAGACGCTGCTGGACATGACCAAAAAGCTGGGAATGGTGATCACCAAGAAGTACCATACGCCCTCCTACGTCGCAATCAGTGGCGGCGTGGACCATGTAACCTTCCTCGCCGTCATCAGGAGCGTGCTCGACGCCATCGAACACGCCTACCAAATAGACCACATGAATAAAGACAAATAGAACCCCACATCTTCACACCCGAACACCTGTAGAATGCACACCCGGACACCCGCGCAACTCCAAAAGATTTGTGTCAATTGCGCGCGCTTGGCGGTTTTTTTTTTTTTTTCCCCACACTGTGTGCGGGCCGCGGCTGTTGGTGTGCCCCTCCATATAAAAGGCAGAGTGCCCGCAAACAGTGTGGAGTTAGCCGCCATTTGCTTCGATCAACATCAGTAGCTCAAGCATCAGCATCAGGTTAACGTACGAGAGACTTGACGGAATGAGCGTGATATCGCGGCTGCGGGACCCACAGAGCAGGCGCACGGAGGCCAAGCTGCTGCTGAAGAACCTGCTCCAGCTGGTGCAGGAGAACCGACAGAAGCCCACCAAGCCCGTCATCATCTTCCTTGCCACTCTTGCTTCGACAGCGACTGTTGGGGGCGCCTTTCTCCTGAACAAGGTGATCTCTGACTGGAGAGACAGACGCGACTCGCGGCCGCTTTACCGGCGGTCGTCGTCAACCATTCTCAAGAATGGTGCCCGCCAGCTCTTCATTCCTTATAAGAACCGCCAGAAGCGCGTTGTGATTGCTCCTACTGACGCTGAGGTTTACGACAGAGACAAGTATCGGTTCAAGAACTTTGCCCGCAACATCCGCAGTGCCCGAGACTCGGAGACGGTGTTCAGCTCGAAGTTTCTCTCGCAGCTCATGATCATTTGGCAGATCTTGGTGCCCCGCTTCAAGGACCGCAACACTCTACTCTTGGTGGCGCAGTTCTTCTTCTTGATCCTTCGAACGTGGCTCAGTTTGCTTGTGGCCAAGCTAGATGGTCAGATCGTCAAGGACATCATTGGCGGTAAATTCAAGAAGTTTATGAGAGACTTGGTGTATTGGTTCTTGATGGCTGTGCCATCGTCCTACACAAACAGCGCAATCAAGTATCTTGTGAAGAAACTCGCAAGCAACTTTAGAACAAACATGATAAGATATATCCACGATATGTACTTGGATGAAAGAATGGCTTATTACAAGATTATGTTCAATGGCGAAGCAATTAAAGATATCGATAACTTCATCACCACCGACGTCAACAGATTTACCAACGCCTTGTCTTCCTTGTTCTCCAGTATCGGCAAGCCAATGATGGATTTGGTGTTCTTCGCCGTCTACTTGAGAGACAACTTGGGTACTGCAGGTATTACCGGCATTTTCTTCAATTACTTTACCACTGCTTGGGTTCTGAAACGCTTCACCCCACCATTTGGTAAATTGTCTAAGGAGAAATCGGCACTGGAGGGTGAGTATTACAATGACCACCTGAATCTGATTAACAATGGTGAAGAGATTGCCTTTTACAATGGAACAGATTTGGAAAAGATCAAGATCAATTCCATTTATGACAAGATGATGAATCATGTCTTCAAGATGAATAGAGTCAAAGTGCACTATAACTTTTTGGAAGATTATTTGTTGAAGTATACCTGGTCTGCATTGGGGTACCTATATGTTTCCATTCCAATATTTATTACCTCCTTACAAGACAGTGTGAAAGTTGCTACAGAAGAACGCAACATGCGTCAATTCATTGTTAACAAGAGATTAATGCTTTCCATGGCTGACGCGGGAAGTAGGTTGATGTATTCCATCAAGGATGTCTCAAAACTTACTGGTTACACCGATAGAGTGTTCACTTTGCTTACTGTTTTACATCAAGTTCATGCCACAGAGTTTAACTATGGTGACTCAGAAGATGCAAATACAATCAGGGGTACGGTTCAATACCACTACAATGGCTTGAGATTCGAGAAGATAAATGTTATCATTCCATCCTCGAATGGACGTGATGGTGTCAAATTGATCAATGAATTAAACTTCCAATTGAGAAACCATGAAAGTATTTTAATTTTGGGCATGAATGGATGTGGTAAGACTGCTATTGAGAGGGTGATGGCTGGGCTTTGGCCGTTGTATGATGGCTTATTATCGAAGCCTAATGACGACGATGTAATCTATTTGCCACAAAGACCTTACTTTAGCAATGGTACTCTTAGAGATCAAATTATCTACCCAATGTCTCACGGAGAAATGGTAAACAAAGGTTTAACAGATTGGGATTTGGTGAAGATCTTGCGAGAGGTCAAATTGGAATACTTGCTTGATCGTGAGACTGGTTTGGACTACTTGGATGCTGTCCAAGAATGGAAAGATGTCCTCAGTGGCGGTGAAAAGCAAAGAGTCCAATTCGCAAGAATATTGTTCAAGAATCCTAAATTCGTCATTCTTGATGAAGCCACGAACGCCATATCTTCAGATATTGAGGCTTATTTGTTTGATTTGCTGAAAGAGAAAAATTTTGCATTCATCACTTTGTCTCATCGTCCGCTTTTGATCAAGTACCATGATTACCTTCTGGAGATACATGAAAATGGAAACTGGTCGTTTGAGACTTTGGGAAGCGATGCTGCCATCACTTCGCTTGACAAGGAGATTAAAGAGATAGAAAACAAACTGAAGCACGCTACAAATTTGGAGAAACGTAAGCAAAACCTAGAATTGCTCTTGGATGGATATGAAGTTGCTGATGAGGAATTGGGATTTGAGGATGAAAAGTTACTCGAGGATAAGCTTGAGCTAGTCAATGATTCTATTGAGGAGTTCACCGAAGAGAGCATACCATCAGGATCTTCTATGTCCAATGCAGCTTCTCTTAAATCTGGTGGAAATGAGAAGAAAGGGAAGAACTCACAGCTCAAAAAGGCGAAGACATATGCCAAGAAGAAAGGACCAAAGACTGCATGATAAACTTTCACAACGAAATGCCTAGATGATTATTTATTACGTATTTATGGATGAATTTGTTTTGCTATATTCCCATGGAAGCTTTGAGCTGCCGATATCTTTCGAATCAGTGAAGAAGATGGAGAGCTCTGGGTTTGTGTAGACGTAGGGATGCTGTCTGTTGAATGGGTTTCTTGAGGCTTTCTTCTTGCCCAAGCTAGCTCCATTTCCAAATGGATCTCGGGCAAACAGTTGAACTGCGTGCTTATTTTCGGCGCTTGCCAAATCAGTAAAGTACTTTTCCCATTCTGGAGATGTTTGTTCATAATCAGGCTTGGGGTCACAGCCAATGTACGTAAAATTTTTGGCGTCGAAACCGAGCGCTGGTAAATGATATTCCGTAAATCTGCGTCTTTTAAACTCAAATCCAGTGATAGTGATCTTCTGTGGATATTGACCAGTTATTTCTTTGAACCTGGCCAACGAGAAAAGCACGTTTTCAAAAGAGTCCCTTGCGTATTCCTCCGTGTGCACCTTACCCACCAGGCCGTCCAACAAGCCCAAAGTCTGGGCCAAAAAAAAGTAACTTTGGGCTTCTGACATTGCACCAGCAATTTGCTTGGTCTGTCCACCGGAAAATATGAGCAATGCTTCATCTGTGTCCTTTCTTAGCTGCTCAACGCCCATGGAGATCTGTTCAATGAACTTCAAATGATCGTGACCCTCTCGTTGAAACGACTCCAAGAACCAGTCATTTTCCTGTGATCCATCACCTGTGAACTTCCATATTCCATGACCCGGTACAACGATGAGGTGCTTTGGCGTCATGTTTTCTGTTTTTATGGCCATATTTGCCTACGGGAGAGTGGTATTAGCTAGTATGTTTCTTATCGCGGCATTAGCCGCGCCACTGCTACTCTTTTCTATTCAACGAAGAATGGATGATTATTATGGAAGAGTAAACGTTCCTCGTCTCCTTATTAGTTGATTAAATATTCAGGATGGACATTTGAAAGTGCTATTGGCCCGAGATAATGTCCATATAAAATCTCGTTCATGGCCAAAGTCATTAAGTGTGTCTTTCTGGGGCTTTACACAAACACCAGTAGTCTCCTTGTCAATGAAAGCCTCACAGCCAATAAAAATGCACTGCAACAGAGGATCATGACTCCGGAATATATCGTGAGTTTGTAATATGCGTCCAAGATTTCGGTTTTGGAGGAAGATTCCACAGGGATGAACGAACCAGCAATTAAACAGCCTAAAATGGGGCCTGGTGTCGCAGTAAAGAGGAAGAATCCAATTCTTGATTCAGCCCCATTGGTTCCAAAAGCCTGCGCAAAACAAGCTGGATACAGGGAGAATAGGGGACCGATGCAAAATCCAAATATAGCGACGAAGACGGCATAGGGAGAAATCGCTTCGTACTTGATACAAGGGATCCATATGGCCAGAATAGAGATTCCAGCCATTGAGAGGCAAGCTATAAGTGTGTTGAAACGACCGACCTTGTCGCTAACAAGCCCTGGAACTACCCTACCTGGACCTCCCAAGGCATTAAAGATTACCAGTAAATAGGCAGTTACTGTTGTCCCAGGGCTAATGATTGTGGCAAAATAATCCAAATAGAAGATGGCTGGGTATGATCCAAACATACCAATCAGATTAGAGATGAGCATGGCGTCATAACGTAGATCCGAGGTTTGTAAGATCCAGCCTTTAAGCATTCTCCTGTATGTTTGGGGAAGAAGTTTGACTTTTCGAAGCGTGAAACGAGAGTTGGAAATAGTTTCAGGCTTATGAACGTATCTGCTCTCCAAATGTTGAGGAACTAACAAGGAAGCGCCAATGGCCAGCGGAATATAGACAAATCCAATGGCTCTGGTGGTCCACCCAAAGCCGTACTTATTGATCATGTTCTTGAAGATGATTGGCCAGATCATGCCTCCCAAGGAAACACCACACATGGACATTCCCAACGCAGCAGCCCTTCTTCTTTTGAACCATTCGATGGGTGAGAACATAATTGGAGTGAATAGAAACGAAGAACCAACAGAGAACATCACTGCTTGGAAAAAGTAACATTTCCACAATTCTCCAGGCTGAGTGGACGACAACCCAAAGAAGGAAATGATGATCAGAAGACTTCCGAATGCCAACACATTTCGCACACCAAAAGCATAAACGATGGGTAAGTTTAGTGGAGTACCGAAGTAGATAATCGAGGCCTGACAAGCGCCGATGATGGACAGCTTGGATGAAGCGGTACTGGCGAAGAGATCCGTCTCGTAATATGTCTGGAATGCACCGTACGAGTTGATCATCCCAAAGGTGCAGACACTGATGCATACACATCCCATCACAACGAGCCATCCTCGACCGCCCTCCGGGAACTCTTCTTTATCGGCCTCTGCCTCATGTTCTTGTTGATCATTTGAAATTTCAACGTCATGACTGATCACCTCGACCTTCGGCATAGTTAGCTAGTACCACGCCAGAACTTTAAAAAAGTATCCAGCTAGAGATCGACCAGAAATGAAAATATATCGAAGGAGAGAGGTAAGAAAAGATATTTAGGAACCGGAGCAGGACAAGTTGAGCTCTTATAGCCTATTCAAAACCCCTTTTAATCTATGGATGAGTCTTAATAGGGGTCCGGGCTTTGAACGTTATTTCCGTCCGATGTACGCATCAGGGCACTTAGCCTGTCCACTGTATAACACTCTTCCTTTTCAACTTATATAAAGACTATAAAGACTAGAAATGTTTTAACAGATGATACCATCCAATGATGTGGCCAAGGAAAATACTAAGTTGCCTCTTTGGGTGACTGGTCGGGATCCAAATTGACGAGGAAACAATCACGTACTATAATAAACGGACCGAATATGCGCAAGAGCGCGAAGGGTCATCAAATAAGACAGCCCAATATGAGTAATCATACTTTTGCTGTTTTCGGTCTGCAGGACTCCTGCTCAGGGTTTTATCTGACGTAGAGCTACAACGGTCCAAGAAACAATTGATACGATTAAGAAGAATATATGAGCTTGCAATTTCACTTGAAGTCCTTGTAGGTCCACTTTTCTGTGATTTTTGGCTTGTACTTTCTTCCCTGTTTGGTGGGCACTCTTGTCTCCACTTTACCTTCACTCTGGAGCTTCTTCATATGATCATAGAGCAGATTACCCTCAGCCTTCAATGTTCTTAAAGAATCAGTCAACTCATCAGCCAGTTTAACTTCTAATGGACCATCTGTTACCACGTATTTAGTACCCAACTTACGTCTTTTCTTAACCAAATCCTTTTCATGATCGTAGTTATCAGCCTTTGAGGATTCCAACTTGATGGACAGCTCTTGTTCATGAATTGGGATCTTCTGGAGCTCATGGATTTGTTTTTTCAAGTCTTTTAGTTCTGTCTGAAGCTTCATCTTCTCCTGGTGTCTCTTTTCTTTGTTTCTCTGATGTCTAGTTTTCTTTTTGAGGACAACTGGCTTGTTCAGTGAAAGAGATGTGGATTGCTCTTGTTGTTGTTGATCATCATCATCTTCTTCTTCTTCTTCGTTGCCACTATCAGCTTCTTCTTTATCCTCAAGAGTCTCAATCAATCTCTGGATCTTTTCTTTGTGCTCTTCTAATTGTAATCTCTTGTCCTCTTTCTCTTGCTCAGTCAGAGTCTCCTTGTGGATCAGTTCTCTCCATGATTCCAAAGATGGGTTGTACGATTTTCCTGCGTGAGGTAATCTCTCAACCTCCTTCACCTCTAACGGCTTGTGTGTGATGGTCTTTGGAGCATGTGTTGGCAAAGTCCATTCCGTTGTACTCAGTTTCTTATAGATTTCAGGCTTCTTGTCCTCATCCCTCTTTTGTCTCTTAGATTTCTTTGACTCATCCTCACCTCCCCAGACGTCATAAGCAGAAGTGTTGATAAGGCCTTCCTTTGCAACAATAGTCTTAGTACTGGATTCTCCCTGAACTCTTCCGGCTATCTTCATCAATCTGTGGATTTCCTTTTTCTTTACGCCATCAATCTTGTCTGATGTCTTTGCATGATAGTGCTGCAATCCTTGGGCCTTGGATCTCAGCGAAAGGATCTCGGAGGACTTGGTGACCTTGTAATCCTTAACCTTCTTCTTCTTGAGTTTCTCGTCTCCCTTCACATCAACCTGAAACAGCGAAGAGGAATCAAGCTGATCAGCGGACTCACCAAGGGTTCTGATCTGCTCTCTTTGCTCTTCCAGGCCAACTTCAATGTCCTCAATGTCGATGTTCTTTCTCCAAGCTTTTTTGCCCTTTCTGGATGGCTGTTTCTTCTGCTGTGGCCTGTTAACCTCCATCTCGTCGCTATTCAAAAGGTGGATAATCCTTATATTTATCTAAAGAGAAGAGGAAGCTCATCGCCTGGGAAAATTTGCGGATACACAAGCCGCCAGGGCCGCGCAACCATTTTTTGACATTTAAAAATTTCTCTTTCTCTTTCTCTTTGTTCTTTGAAATGGCCCATCAAAACCTTTGATTCAGTCTCAGTATGACGACTCTATTCACAGAAAAGATCCAGAGGGACACCAAAAGAGGGCTTAAGTCGCTTATTTCTCATGAGCTCAAGACTAACGGCCCACAACACAAATACATCTATCTCGTCATCAACACCGACATGCCATTGACAAGAATAAGAGATTACGTTCCAAGAATCATACCTGTACCTAACAGAATGGGTAAGGCGTCTGAAAGCTCAATATTATTGATCACGAAGGATCCATCAACGCCATATCGTGAACCCCTATTGAAGAAGGGTTCCCCAACAGAAGACATGTTCAAAGATATTATGCCACTCAAGAAACTGAGAACACATTGCAAATCCACAAAAAGTCTTAAAAAGCTTTATTCAGAATATGACTATGTGGTAGCTGACCACAGAGTACACCACTTGCTTCCAGACTTATTAGGTGAGGTGTTTTATAAAGGTCATAAACGTGTCCCATTTATGGTGCAACTCGCCAAGCCAGATCCGATACCCATAAAGAAGCAGGATAGAGCCGAGAAGTGTGAACCAAAATATGTTAGAGATCAAGTTCGCTCCATTGTCAAGAACACCTTCTACATCCCAGCAAAAGATGCCACAGTTACAGTGAAGATTGGATATACAGACAATTCAGCTGATGAATTGCTGCAGAACATCATGAGCGTGGTAGATTTTTTATCCAATGACAAATTCAAGCCTGCAGGAGGAGTATTAAAACATAACAACCAAATTAGAGGTCTATTTGTCAAGACTAATGACAGTATGAGCCTTCCCGTATACAAGAGAGTCGACGAGGAACGTCTCGATTCTGGAGACGACTGAGACAACGGCTCAAATTACGGTGATTGTATGCCAAATTTGATCTTTCTGCCTAATTCAATAGCCATAAATCTCGAATATATGTGGTATTACAACTTGCGCAGAATATGCGTTCTATAACGTCTCAGCCTTGTCGAAAGGTGCCGGCGCGAAAACATTATAATGTCTTAAACTCATTCTCACTTTCTTCTTTCCAGCAGGCCTTCAAACACCTGCTCAGTGACCCAAAGAAGGAACAGATGCAGTTCCATCAGAAAGTGTGGATTGTAGTAACATGCTTGACTGCTCTTTTGCTGCAGACGACAAGCGTTGTGCGAGACAAGTTAGATTCGGTGGCTTATGAACAACGGCTGTTTAAGGACTACTATGAACGAATCAAACAGGTGTATACACCATTTGACGAAGAATCCCGCTTCAGACCGAAGTTGGCCACCAATTCTTATTCGCAGAGGATTCTGCTGGACGAGAGAAGGGATGACACCCAGCTTGGCAAGGAGAATGCCACAATCATTATGCTTGTACGTAATTCAGAGCTGGACGGTGCTCTTTCCGCAATGAGAAGTCTTGAGGACAGATTCAACAAGAAGTACAGATATCCGTACACATTCCTCAATGATGTTCCATTCACATCTGAATTTATGGAAGCAACGAGTCTTATGGCCTCAGGAAAAGCTGAATATGGCCTTATTCCATCATCAGAATGGGATAGACCTGATTTTATCAATGAGACACGATTTGAACAATGTCTGGAGGAATACAGTGAAAAAAACGTTATTTATGGTTGGTCATCGAGCTATAGGAACATGTGCAAGTTCAATTCTGGCTATTTCTTCAGGCAAGAATTAGTGAACAAGTATGAATGGTATCTTCGAATAGAACCTGACATCGAATACTATTGTGACTTTGAATACGATCCGTTCGAAGTGATGAGACTTAATAACAAGAAATACGGATTTACATTGGCCATTCATGAATATGAGGATACAATTCCAACTTTGTGGGATACCACGATGGATTTTTTCGAAGAAAACTCTCAATATCTTCACCCAAACAACTCATACGATTTCATTATAGACAAAGAACCATTTTCCCATGACGACAAACGTATGGATGTCGCCAATGATTACAACTTATGTCACTTTTGGAGTAACTTCGAGGTTGGAAACCTTAACTTTTTTAGAAGCGAAGGGTACATAAAATATTTTGAGCATTTGAATCAAGCTGGTGGATTTTATTATGAGAGATGGGGTGATGCACCAGTACATACATTAGCAGTCACTTTGATGATGGACAAGAGTGAATTGCACTACTTCGAAGATATTGGATACTACCATGCCCCATTCGGTAATTGTCCTTCAAGTTCTGGAGTAAGAAGATTGAAGAGATGCATTTGTGACCCTAATGACCACTCTGTCATTGACATTAAACCGCACAGTTGTGTCCCTCGTTGGTGGCGTGTAGGGGGAAAGACCTTCCTCAAAGACAAGGGAACTATATAAACACCAACGACAAAGTTATTACAGAGTTCATGATACACGACTATTCTTTGTTTTTCGAAGATCCGATCATTCATTTCCCTTCTAGGGGGTTGTAGTTTTTATTGTTGTTTTAATTATATTACAAAGGACGTCAAAGAATCAGTATGGAGTCTCCAGTCTTGAGAGCTGATTTAGCAAGTTCTGCAATTCCTCATCAGACTTCTTCCCCACCAATGAAGGGATCAAGGTCTTTGCCTCGTCAACATCATCACAGGCCAGCGATCCTAGCTGTGCAATCTCAAATGGATGTAAGTTCGAGTTCTCTGGAGATTTCAGTAGGGACTCAACAGCGCTCACTGTCTCAGTATCACGGAAACGAGAAAACACAGTCAAATAGTCTAGAGTCTTCTTCAACACTTCGTTGGCTCCCACGGCTATGGCTGCCTTAGCAATCTCGTTGTTGTCGTCATCGTTTCCATCATCGTCATCGTCATCGTCATCATTGTCTATTGGAACGTCACGAAACTCTCCCTGCGGCGTCATAATTTTTTTTCTCATCTTCAACGCACTTCTAATCAAGATACGGGCCTCTGATAAGTTTAAAGTGATAAGATCCGAGACTTCACCATCATGGCGAACTTGTTTGACGGCAAACTCAGACCCCAGCTGTAACAGTGCGGCATTTTCCTCTTCACCGTTGCTCTGAGCTGCGGTCCTTCTTCTCACTCCAGCAGTCGACGTCGAGACGTTCATGACTTCTCAATATCCCCCTTGATGATTGATAACTAAAAAGGTGATGGATTTCAACCTAGAAGTGTCTTATAATGTTGATGAATTGGAGGTTTCGCGAATTTCGGGCGAGATCATGAGTTCCGTCCCGGGGAGTAATTTAATTCCGGGGAAATAACTACTTCTTCATCTCCAGCTCAGGTTTCCTTCTCCCAATCATTTTACAAAGACTACGAATTCAGCTGTATCAAGGAATGTCTAAACTACAACAACTGGTAGAGTCTAGCGAACTCGATGGAACTGTCGGTGCGCTTCTCTTCAACGGGGAGGGTGTCTTGGGAGGTGAGTGGATATACAACCCATTTAATGATCTTAATAGGCACATACTAACATCCTCTGCCCCAGCATATGGCGTTGCTAAAAACGATGATTACACCGATCTCTCTGACCTCAAACTGACAAAGGAGGGCTTTGGCCTTTATACCTTGAATGGCTATCGTGTCATGTTATCGGCACAGGACGAGAACGTTCTGGCTGTATACACAGTATCGAAATAAAACTAACGAATGAACGAAGTCAAAGCATATTTTATGAGCGAGAAAGAGTGGAAAGTAGTCATAATCATTAATTATAATAGAAAGAAGCGTCACATCAATCCACCAAAACCTGGAGGCCCGTTGTTTCCGAATCCACCAAACGGATTTCCTCTTAAAGAACCATGAGGTAATCCCATACCAGCACTAGGATCCTTCACTTGTTGACCAAATGGGTCATCAAATCTCGCACCTTGCGGGGCATAGCCTCCACTGACTCCAATATCAGGTGCAGTAGTCTGGCCAAAGATTGGGTGATTCTTATCCACAATCATTCCATTATGCGATGGTAATGGCCCTGTGATTCCCGGCCTCATCTCCGGATATTTCCCCATAGGACCATATAAATCATCCGAACCAACCGAAGGAATTGCTCTAGACTTTGATCCACGGATGCTTTGATTCACTTCATATTCATCATCGAATCTAGGAAGATTCACACTCTGCTTCTCTCGTGCTGATTGGGGTTCTCCCTCTGATTTGGATTCACACTGTGGAAAAATAAACACTGAATTGAGCTGTTTTTGGAATTTACTTATTAACTTACTCTTGATACTCTCTGAATCGTCAGATATCTGTTCCTTGTTGATTGTAGGAAGAAGCACCTTAGTGCATAGATCATTGACTAGAGAAGGAGTGATATCAATACCCAAGGTCTTGAGAATGTAGCCAACAAAAGTTTTATTAATCCATTCGTCCTCAACATCTTTATATAAGAGGTCCAAGTACCGTTTTGAGACGGGAAGATTGACAGTGTTTAATACAGCCCCATATTGAACTGCTAACGCTGCTGGAAGTGTTGCTGTGCCTCTTTGTGACAAGTAGGTGATTGTGAATAAGTCATCAGCAACCTCGGCCACAGCAATATAGACTGCTAGCAAATCATCTTGGGCAGTTGTCAATTTGAGCACGATAGATTGCGTGTCCTTGTTGTAGTTAGAGACAGCAAACGAGAGTCCACGATGGATGAATGAAGACAAATGTGCCACGACTTCAAGTTTAGAGTTTAGCTCCGTCATGAATACCTTCTGGGTCTGTGAAGATAGATTAATTTAGAAGAGAAACCCTTTGGTCAGGCTTGATGTTTGCTCGGTCGGAAATGTTTTAGTAAAACCTCCGAGTGGCGTAAGCACAATAGGTGTGCGCATGCCATCGTTATGAGCGATGTGTATTTCTAGCTACGCGAAATAATTGACGCGTCCTTCTCGTTGTTCAGAACATCTTTCTTCGTGACGCATCTGTTTGGGATATTGTTTCGTTTGAAGGCTTGGATCGTTGATTCATTGCATTTGTGTGCAAAGGATGTCGAAAATCAGCAAACCACGGTCACGACGGAAGATCTCTTGCCAAGAGACTCTTTCTTCTTCATTTCTTACAGAAATGACGCAGTCTTCTAATACTTCAAGCCCCATCAATTCAGAGACGTCTTTAGAGTGTTCATCGAGCCCCTCGACATCACCAATTAAATCTAGGCCGGAGAAAGCTTACAATGTTCTACCCAAGAAACAAGTTCAGTCACACTTCTCATTTGGGGCTAAAGACAAGAAGACATGCACAGAATGTGGCATGTCATACATGCAGTATCTTTCAGCAGATGTGAAGCTCCATTCTAAACATCACAAGCTCCAGCTTGAGGGACGCGAGTGGGGAAGTGACTGGGGTACCGTACTGTGCACTTTCAACAATGGATCAGAGCAGATTGTGCAAGTAAAGCCGGATATCTCTCGAGCTAAGGCAGCAACGCTGGAACTGATGGAAGTTGTGAACACAGAGCTGAACGCACCTGATGATAACGAATTCTGGATCAATGACAAGGATACTGGAGTCGTGTATGTATATGTTACGAATGGGCGTGCTGTGGGTCTCGTTTCCGTCGAGAAGATCAAAGAAGGAAGATGGTTCTCATTGGAGGATGGTTGTATTGTGAGCTCAACGCCCGTGAAACTGATGGCTGGCATCAGCCGAATCCATGTTTCCCGCAACTACAGACGTCGTGGAATCGCAACAAGGTTGCTGCAGAGTATACAGAAGCAGCTCGTGTATGGGATGGAGATACCGAAGCACCAGATTGGATGGTCCCAGCCGAGCTTCGCAGGGTCCAGACTGGCCGCAAAGTACAACGGTCGCCGCCACAAGTCGGGAAAGATCCTCGCGCCTGTCTACACATGAACAGCACGCAGCATGCACTTGCCTTAACGAATAGAACGACCAATAAGCTGATAACGACCACTCCACCCTAAAAGGCCGGAATGTTCTGGCGGAGAACACCCGTAGAAGACTGGAGAACACACACGCAAGCGCGAAAACCGGAGTTACCCGTCGGTTGCCGCCCGCGAAAGCATCCGCTGGGCGGAAAACCAAAGACACGAAAAAAGGCCCCTGGGTTCGGCACACAACGCCATAATCGCCCCTTTGCGCTCTCTGCAAACTCTCCTGGAACTTCCGACGAGCTGGTCTTCTTGGATCCAGACGCTGCTCATTCAACCACTGTTCACATTTGCGGACATATCCACGACACTCTTTGGAACCTTGACCCCCTTGATCCCACTCAATTGCAAGTCGCATTACCTTCCGTGTCCCGTCTTCCCCCTGCGCCGGTCGCCCAACGCACACAGAAAACCATAAAAGGAGACGATGACCACAACAGTGCCAAAGATCCATTCCTTCGCGGAGTTCAGTGACGTGGCCGATGCTGTGGCTGATCACGTTGTCCGGGCACAGGACCAGGCCCTCTCAAGTACTCTGCCATCCAGTGGCAATGGTGGCTCGCCGACGAGCAACAGCACAAGGCCAACACCATCAACGTCGACTACAAATCTCAAAGCAAAGTCCAAAAAAGAAAAAGTGGTGAATCGCAGATTCAAAATCGCTATATCTGGTGGCTCTCTGATAGGAGTTCTTAGCCAAGGCTTATTGAAAAGAGACGACGTCCAATGGTCCAAGTGGGACGTTTACTTTGCTGATGAAAGACTTGTTCCATTTGATGACGAAAGCTCTAATTATGGAAGAGCTAAACGTGAAATCTTTGACAAGTTGGAGGAACTGGGTAAAGACTTGCCCAAGATTTATCATATTGATGAGACTTTGCTTGATGATGCACAGTCTGTTGCTGATGATTATGAACAGACATTAATTAAGGGATTTGCCAATAAGGATTCAGTGAGGCTCCCGTTGTTTGATCTTTTCTTACTAGGTTGCGCCCCAGACGGTCACATTGCATCTATCTTCCCTAATGATCACGAAGTTTTAAGAGAGAAATTGGCATGGGTTGTGCCCGTGGAGAATGCTCCATCAGGACCATCAAGAAGAATTACACTTACCGTCCCGGTTATTTGCCATTCACATAGAGTCACTTTTGTGGTTGAGGGAGCTGTGAAGGCATCTATCGTGAAAGTCATTATGGAGAGACCAGAGAAGGGACTCCCAGCCTCTGTGGTGAATGAGCTTGCTGCCGGTAGAGTGTCGTGGTTTGTTGATAAGGCCGCACTCACCGAGACATATCTGTGATTTTTCCACGTTGTTCAGATCATGTTTTTTCTCTTTGTCATTCTCTTCGCCTTCTTTTTCCTATGACTTTCTTGCTTTGTTTTATTGCTGGGTTTGTTCTGTCTTTTCATTCCTTTTTTATACACGCACCTCTTTCACATTGCCAATGATGAAGATGTAGTTTCTACAAGTTGTATTTCTTATGTATGCGTTGATTATATTACTCATTATAGACAAACGAGTTCACTCGATGCAACTTGCGTACAGGTGATACTCAAGAATCAAATGGTATTGTTGGTGACAGACGAGAGAGGAATATTAGGCGGTAAGGGTCAGGATGAAGCAAAGCAGCAAAAGAATATATGTAGATTAATGTAATGCGTCAGGAAATGCCTATAGGTACCAGAGAGGCATATCAACAAGTAATGAAACTCGATGCAGATAACAATACAAAAAAGGAAGACGGTGTAGAGAAATCATGGCGGCAAGCAAAGAGATCAAGCTCGCGGCGGCTAACGACAACGAAGTAACAAAAACACCACTCAATGTGAATCTAACAACGTCTCTTGAGATAGCTTATCAAGGCTATCCAATGCAGCGTGATAATTTCCATTGTCACAAGTATAATCGACGGCATCCAAACACAACTTCTTCAAAGTCAAGTATCCTAAAGAATGACACGTCTCAGACAACTCATGCTTTAATGAATGCATGCAATTGTCCATGAAATCAAACTCGTAGGAGTAACATGGTAAGATAGAAGGTCTGAAGATGAT
Source organism: Petasospora japonica (assembly GCA_030557175.1). Taxonomy (NCBI): domain Eukaryota; kingdom Fungi; phylum Ascomycota; class Saccharomycetes; order Phaffomycetales; family Wickerhamomycetaceae; genus Petasospora; species Petasospora japonica. The sequence goes on from JAKTVL010000044.1 coordinate 25,794, forward strand.
CTTACGGTTCTCATGGTCAAAATATAGTGTGTTGAAAGTCAACGAGACAAACTCTGGGCGGGTGATGAGACGAACAAAGTCCTTGACAGGTTCGTACAACGCTGGATTTGGATCTTTTGATAGTGGAATGAAATTGATATACTTGGTCTCTTCCATAACAACGAGGCGGAAGAGCAATTCACCATGACAGTGGTAACTTGACTGTGCATTGCCGCCGTCCGGGGTAACGTTGATCTTGTTGAGTGCGAGCCTGAACGAGGACTTGAGCGTCATGGTGAACAGGGTATGGAGAAGGCAGAAGCGGATAAGGAGATCAGAAAGAACACACAGTGGAGACAAGCGCCCGTTGCGGAGGGAAGGAAATGGTGTGGCTCTTTGTGTCAACACCTCAAGTGACAAAGATCGAGACGAGGAGCGATGAGCTGTGTGGCACCAAACAAATCACATACCGACCGCGAAAGCGGAGGAATCGGCTATGATCGGATCAACATGCAAAATATGAAGGACCGGGTCCCGGCATGAGCCGAGAGATGAGCTCAAAACGGTTCTGAAGGCGAATTCAATGCTGACCCTCAAAGGAACCACACTTCTCCACACTCCGAGGATACCCATCTGATAGCGGCGAATTCTCAGAATGGAAAGAGACGACGTTGAGCGGCCTCAACAAACAGCATTAATGCATGTTAAACAGAGAGAGGAATATGGAAAATTGGAAAGCAAAAAAAAGTGTCATAAAATAAGGAATGAATGGCTGATCATTTGACATTGAGATTGGCAGCAAGAAGACCGATGTGTGTAGACAAGATGCGAAAGTGCAACGCGCCACAACAAATTCAGCTAGGGAAAGAAGGAAGAGTTGAGACATCGCAAAAGAACTCAAAGAGAGCTTCATAACAAAACTTGAACTGATCGAAACTTTGAACCATGAGTAATCTTTGCTGCCTCAGCCGTTTAATAATTCTCTCGACAATGTCGGAATCCGATTCCGTTTGTAACAACTGCTCACTGCGGAACAAATAATCCAAAGTGATAAAAGTACCGGTACGACCGACACCTGCAGAACAATGTACGATGAGGGGGTTTCCCTCGCCATTCAGAGTATGAGAAAGGTTGCTGAGAGAATGTATTGGACCCCACGAACCCGGTTTCATAAAATCTGTCCATTGGTCGTAGTAAAGATGATGAACTGTTCTTGATGACTGCACCTCTTTTGTTTCAGGATTCAAGGCCTCAAGTCGCAGAGCAGTGTAATGAGTTCCAGGAATGTCTTCCACATCGTAGAAGTCAACGCATTGCAATCTCAGATCATGCTCAAACCCCTCTTCGGGCCCAGCAAGATCAACATATTCACCAACTTTATCTATCCAATACTTGGAGCACTTCTTCACATGGCGCTCAATTAAAGGCGTCACCATAACAATGACGGCATCTTGTCCCTCAACAGTTTGCTGCATCACCATGTGCCAGAAATGGGTGATTGTTGCCTTCATGGGACCTTGCGTGGCAATGTAGTCACGCTTGGAGACCAGGTCCAAGGAGATATGAGAAGCATTGATGTAATCGTTGAAATCCTCACCAACTTCTAATCTGACCCTGTTATTATCGTAGGGGAGAATGTTTGCATATCTGTTTCTTCCCAGTTCGAAGGCGTGCACACCTGCCTGCATCGACCATTTCGAGCTCTCTTTATGGACTATGGCGTCGTGGATACGCTCATCCTCCATGAGCTTGATCTCATGGAACTTTGTGTGGAGCTGACTCTCTGTCAGGCTGAAATAGTCCGGCATGGTGGCGCGACTGGCTGATCGCTTGGAGCTTAACGAGTCCAACGAGGTTGTTGTCGACGATTCGGAGACGGAGACACCATTCTTTGGTTTCCAAAAGTTAAGGGTGCGCACAAGCGTCGCCACTGCCATTTTGGAGCTGAAGAGGTGGCAAAGGACAGGTGGTGTTCGGATGTCGGCGGCCCAGCTGGCTGTTCAAAGCTCTGTGCGGTTTGGATGGGATAAGAAGGCCTTCAAGAGATGCTGGCGTATGAACTAGTGGAAATAGCAGGACGGCAGAGGGAGAGAAAAAGCTGTATGAACAGGATTAGCGAGTGTGCCGCACCCGTCATGTGTTTGTGTGTGTTAATGGGTAGCGCGGATGCGGGAAGAGACACCTGTTTGTTGCTGAGCGATCAGCCCCACGCAATCCAGGCCGTCTGGCCGAACAGCTTGTCGACCACTGTCGTCGACAAGCAGCAGTCAGCAGTGGTGTATAGACGAAAGCGCTGTCGGCCGGGAGGGCGTGCGAGTGTGCAGATGAGAGGAGCGGTTCTGGGGCGCCCTTGGGAGAGATGATGTGAGTCTACGGTTTGGCCGCGTGGTGCCTCGTCCTCACAGCGAATAGGCTCTCGTCTGACAAAGGTTGCACTCTATATGGGACATGGCTGCGGTCAAAGGGATGGGAGCATTCTCATACGGTTCTCATGTGGCTTATACGAGTTTACGGAGAGCGGGACTCGCAAAAGCACCCGGATGGCTGCTTGCAGGGGCCTCGCTATACAATGCCCAGCCTGTGCCTGGGGGGTCCCCGTAAGCCTGTTACGCGGCTTCTCTCCCACTGACACTTTTTTCAGCGTACGACTTTACTGACTGTGCGTTACGCACGCTGGGAGGGGGGACACCACGTAATTGCAGATCTCCACAACCAGACAGAGATTATATACTCCAAGAGGGTGACTCGCACTACCCAGAGCCCCGTGGTTTGGCCTTCTCATCGCAGCGCTGGGCCCAGTATGGTGCTTGATGCTTACTGCTTACTGCACAGAGTCTGTGCTGGGGGGTCCATACAGACACATCACGGACCCCCGGCTGGGCGGGCGGCCGAGGTGTACATTCTCGGCGGGACGGCCACACCAGCACCTCAGCTAGCTCCCAGTTACCTTTGGAAAGGAGCCTAACAGCGACAACCAGCTGAACGAAACGCGTGCCGCAGAACGTCCTCCCATCGCCAAAAAATAAGGAAAACCCCACGCGCGCGGAGAAGTAGCGGCAGATCCCACCCATCTTTTTGGCACAGTTTCGCGCGCATCGCTGTCAACCCGCCAAAAAGAATCTGCATCAAGACCAACAACCCGGCCCCCCCACAGGAGCGCCTCCTACTGGCAGCCCCGTCCAGCACACATCTGCAGAGCTGGCGGCAAGATGCGAGATATCCCGCGTGTCTTCAGGCGCTCCATATCGGACTTTGTCACCTTCCCCGTACGCAACTACAACCAGGCCCACAACCTGGACCTCACTAAGGTGTCCCTGTATAAGCATGCCCGCCTCAAGATTCAGCTGCTAAAGGCGCCGTCTCATTTCGGCCATTGCTCCTACCGAATGGCGCGCCGATATAATGAGGACAGATATGCCGTGAACGTGCTGGAGCTGCCCGTCACTCGCTACGACTATGGCATGAGCAAGACACTATCACACAACGTCTTTGCAGCCAGCATATTTGATGGCCATGGAGGCGACCAATGCTCGTCATATCTGCAGGACCATCTTCATAAGGAGATAGAACAGAGGGATCCCACCAAGGAGGAATACGTGAATCTACTACAGCGGTACGCCAAGGATATTGGTGGCTATTGGAAGCGTCTATACAAGAAGAGGGACGACTTGTACAAGTCACTGGCGCCCAAGGAGGGTGATATCGATGATATTCCCTTAAGACTGACGCAGGCATATCTCAAACTTGATTATGAATTCTTGGAAGACAACGAGAAATCAGGATCCACGGCAACTTCAGTCTTTTTATACAATTTGGACGTCAACGATAACGATAACCTCTATTTTGAACCAAACACAGTATCAAAGCTCTATGTATCACAAATCGGAGATACAAAATGCATCATTTGTGATAAAAATGGCCAAGCTCACCCGCTCAACTCCATACACCATCCAACGTCCCCAACAGAATCAAGAAGGCTAAACAAGTACAGCGCAGGATTCGCAACGGATTCATTTGGTGAAAATAGATTCATGAATTTCGCCAATACAAGGGCTTTTGGCGATCTTGTTGCTAAATCAAAGGGAATCTCTGCGGAGCCGGATATCAGATCTTACATCATCGGTGATTCAAACTTGATCTTGAAGAATGGCTACGTTGATGAGACACCAGGGAAAATTGGTGGTGATGAATGTTTCCTTGTGCTAATGACAGATGGTATCACAAATTATGCTACTGACCAAGAAGTTGCCGATCTCATCATGGCTACATACAACCATAGAGTGGGGAAACCACAGGACTGCGCAGAAGAGGTGGTGAAATATATTGAGGCAGTGGGAGGTGATGATAACGCCACCTGTGTTGTGGTGAGATTGAGTGGCTGGGGTAAATGGCCATCAATAGATAGAACTGGCAAAATGAGAGAAGAACGACTAAAAGATGGGATCTCTCGGATGGAGAGAAGATAATGGTCATGATTTTTATCCCCTAAACGATTATACAGCATATCCATATGGAATTGTCACTACGTGAGTAAAATATCTACATAGTAGAGTCTAGTAACGTGAAAAACGCCTAGATATTCCCTATCAACTGGATCGTATTTACATGAGACGAGAGGACATCATAATATACAGAAAGAAATGCAAGAGATGGCAAAGTGACACAACTATTTGTTTTTTGTTTGTGTGTAAGAGAATCTCTTTCTTGTAGGTGCAAACTCTCCAAGCTTGGAACCAACCATGTCTTCAGAAACTTCGAAAGCAACGTACTCCTTACCGTTGTGGACCTGGAACTTAACGCCAACAAATTGTGGTAATATCGTGCATGATCTAGCGTTTGTTCTGATTGGGGTCCCTGTCTTAATAGCGTGCCCAATAGGGAGTGGAACGACATGAGGTCCTGTTGTTAAACGTTAGTTGATCAGTTCATTGTGCAGCCAGGAGGACCAGTAGCTGCTGGAACCGGTCCAACAAAGACCAGATAAATCACGAGCACATACCCTTCCAAGCCGAGCGACCCTTCAATAATACAGGACTGAGTCTCATTCTTGAGTAGATATCGAATTATCGAAACATCCAGTGAATGGCTTGTGAATAGCGATGTTGGCAGGTTGAAAAAATAGAAAACTAGCCAAAATTATGCGCGAACTCGTTTGATGAGCTTTCCGAATCGCGCTCGGCCCGGCAAGACGAATTAAAGGAGCTTCCCTCCCACCTCAATCAGACACAAACCAATACAAATCATAAAACTGAACAGCAGTGAAAAGTCTTTGAATATGCTTCAATTAGCTGCCGACAACCTTCTTATCAGAAAATCCATTGAGGAACTGGTCGCCTCTCCACAGCTCGTTGACCGTATCGTGTCCGACTTTGATTACACCACCTACCACCTCTCCACGCCAGAGTCAAAGACAAAGTTGCTCGTGTCCATTCAGAGTAAGGCATTCCGGGACCTTCAGAAGTATGGTGCCCTTGAGAAGCTTCATACCGTTTATGGCACTTTTGAGACTGGTACCATCGAACCGGGATATGATTACTCTATCTACATTGACCTTGAGGACATTGCTAAACTCGGTGAGGAGGGAAAGACCGCCTTTGTTGATGAATTGGCTCATCTCAAGAGAAATATGTTTGCAGCCCCATTTGAGAAGGCATTCACTGAGTATGAAAGACTTAACGCTAAGTTCAATGAGACTGGAATTGAGCCAGAAGGTGCGTCTAGCGTTTATGAGATCAACTACAGAGATGATGAATCTATTTACATACAGCCGTCTTTTGACAGAGTAACTGTCATCTTCTCCACAGTGTTTAAGGATGAAACAGATCAGATTTTTGGTAAGGTGTTCCTTCAGGAGTTTGTCGATGCCAGAAGAAGAGCTGTTCAAAACGCACCGCAAGTGTTGTACTCACACAAGGAGCCACCTCTTGAAATCAGAGATTTGATTAAGTACAGCCCAAATGAGAAGAAGGGATATATCACATTCGTTCTATTCCCAAGACATTTACTTCCAGCAAAGAAGGACAACACCATCTCTCATATTGAGCTTTTCAGAAGTTACTTCCACTACCACATCAAGTGTTCAAAGGCCTACATGCACTCTAGAATGAGATCCAGAGTTAACCAGTATCTCAAGGTGCTCAACAGGGCTAAACCTGAAAGTGAAGAGGCTGTGGAGAGAAAAACCGCCTCGGGTAGACGTTTCCAGGCTACTGTTTGATTCCTCAGTTCGATTTATATACTGTACTAAATCCACATACTTTTTTGATGATAGAAATTACACCGTTTCATGTCGTAAGAAATCGTTCATAGGAGCATAATTCATATATACAAGAAAACTCCTTTTCAGTTACGCCCGCTGATTAGTCCTTTTGTGGCTTCTTTGCACCATACTTAGATCTCGATGTCATTCTGTTGGCGACTCCACTCAAATCTTGGGAACCACGGACACAGTGATATTTGACACCCGGCAAATCCTGACATCTCCCTCCTCTTACGAGGACAACACTGTGCTCCTGAGCATTATGACCTTCACCTGGAATGTAGGCGGAGACAATGTTTCCATTCGTCAATCTAACTCTACACGCCTTTCTGAGAGCTGAGTTTGGTTTCTTTGGCTTGAGTACCATCACCCTGAGAACGACACCCTTTCTGACTGGGCAGTTTTCAAGATCCGGTGACTTCGTTGGTCTCTTGTTCAAAGGTTTTGTCATTCCTCTCTTGACCTGGTTAATTGTGGCAAGTCTCTGGTTAATCTTGATTGGAGAGGCCTGGGCGAAGAGAGATTGGAAGGAAGAATAAGAAGTGGGCTTTTGCGGTATGCTTCGACGCAGCATGGATGTTGTGGTAGTGCCCGTGAGGGACTTGAACATGAACTTCAGCATCCTGTTCAAGTGATCAAAGCTAAACCCGGAAGAGCAAGAGTCAATATTTCTCGGCGGTTCAAGCGTTGGGCGTTTCAGAAAAGCGCTTCAAAAAAAAACCAAAAACATCCTTACACCATAACAACTGATCTTCAACATTTCGCGAAAGCCCCCACCACGAATACAAAATCGAAGTTCAATTCCCCTCCGCACCGATTGGACAATAGCTTCAGCCCTTTTGCTAACGCATTGTAAGACCGCTAAAGATGTTTAAATCGTGCCTGTTGTCACTGAGAGCGCCACTTGCTTCATCAATTGCTGCAAGATCATCCTTTGCTAGAACGCCGCTTCTTTCGGCGGCAGCCAGAACCTCTGTGCCAGCCATGCTCAGATTCTATTCCCATGCTCCAGAACTTACTCCCGACATCATTAAGGAGCGTCTTCTGGAGATTCTTGAGGGATATGATAAGGTGAACAAGGACATTCAAATCAGCTCTGCTACAGACTTCTCTAGAGACTTGGGCCTTGACTCATTGGACATCGTGGAGGTTGTCATGGCTATTGAGGAGGAGTTCTCCATTGGAATTCCAGATGAACAGGCTGATAAGATCAGAACCTTTGGTGATGCACAGAAGTTGATTGAGACACACCCAGACGCTATCTAGTTCTGTCTTACGTGAGAAGTCATCGCTGAATCTCGGGCGTCTTTGTCTTAAGTTGTCTCATGCTTGTTTTGGTTTTTACTGACGTGTTTGTTATGCTAATGACGTTACTGAACGACTGAAGATGCTCGAATTATTTATTATCTTATTTATTATGCATACACTTACAATTCAGTTGAATGTAGTTTACTTTTTCATCACTTGTGCCTCGAGTTCCTCCAATGCGGCCTTGTAAAGGTCTTCCTGTTGATCAGTGACACTGTTCAGTTCAATATCCTCAATTTCCTGAGATCTATTGATGGTCAAACAGAACTTATTGAAGAAGTTATCCTCTCCCCTTCCGATTATGAAGTTGTAGGCATCACCATTCTGATTGGCTCTGGCAGTTCTTCCCACTCTATGAACGTACTCCCTGGCAGAGTTTGGTAAGTCATAATTGATGACATGTTTGATAGTACTTATATCGATACCACGAGCAATAAGATCTGTTGATATCAGAACGTGGACTTCACCCCTGTGGAATTGATCTAACAATTTTGTTTTAGCAGATCGCGTAATTTGGGAGCTAATGTTGGCAACGACAAGGTCAATACCCAACTTGAAAGTGAGAATAGAGAGAAGCTTGGAAAGTCTGACTGTGGATTCGTTAGATTTGGTGAAAACCAACACGTCCTTAGGTAAAGACAGGAATTGGAGCAGCTTAAGCAAGTGTAGAGGTTTGAAACTAGACGCAGAGCTCGGGAACTTAATCTTGTGTTCTTTCAATGTTGACGGTAATGTAAACATCTTGTCTTGCTTCAGAACGGCTTCTGTATTGTTCACAATGACAAGTCTTGGCGTGCGAAATTGGAGACTTGACAGCCTACCAGCGTCTGTAGTCAATGTAGCCGAGAAAATCATCTTTGTGAGATGTGGTTTGAATGTTCTCGAGATATTCTTAGTGTCATCGACTTCGTTGAGCTTGGAAATAAGAACGTTGGACCAATCTTGAAAGCTCTGATTAAGAAGTCTGTCAGCCTCATCAATGATGCACCAAGTCAAGTCTATCAACTCGAAACTTTGTAAGTTCAAATGATCAACAAGACGACCAGGGGTAGATACAATGATATCTGGTACATTTTTCAGCAGTCTTTCGTGCTCTTCCCTCATTGACATGTCACTTTTACCCAGAGTGGTGATATTGAGATCGATACCTCTTGATAACGAGATCAAAGTCTTGTAGACCTGAGTAATCAATGGCTTTGTTGGGACAAGGATAATAGCTCTCAGACGCGGGACAACACGCGATGCAAGTGCCTGGACGATTGGGATACAGTAGGCCAAAGTCTTACCTGATCCGGTAGAGGCGTTGACCAGCAGGTCTCCCTTAACGGCATTTGGGTTAAGTTTGTTGTTAATTTCTGGAAGAAGGAGTTCAAGCGTCTTGATTTGTGAGGCAAATGCATCATGGAACCCCATTTTTTGAAGATTTTTAATAATCTTGGGAGCCAGTGGAAAGTCTGAAAAGGGCTTTGTAACATCTGTCTTGATATAGTTGGGTGATGCCAACCAGTTAAGGTTCTGTGTTGTGTACTCGCGGGGCAGTTTCTGATCTCTCGGAAGCGCAGGCTGAGGCAGCGGTGCCACATCGTGCTCCTCAACAGGCTCCTGTTCTTCTTCGGATGGGTCGTCCTGTATATCCCGTGATTTCTTGATAGACTTATTGAACCTCGAGATAATGGATGTGAACTTGGAGTCATGTTCCTGTGGCACCAGCTCTTCATCCTCTTCTGGCTCATCATCTGGTTTATCTCCATTACTCACGTCTTCCATGAAGACATCACTTTCATCCTCTCTGTATGGCTCACCTTCATCCTCGCTCTCTTCGCTGCTCTGTGAATCTTCCTCCTGGCTTGATGGCTTCTCTTCCTCAGGCTCCGACTCTATTCCCGCATCACTCGCAGATCTCTTCGTCCCCAAAGGGGACTCCAAGACTTCCTGAGACAGTGCAAGCGGATCAAATCTGGCAGCAAACATTGCCGTCGGCAGAGGTATTAAGTGTACTCGCAAAAAGAGTTGGAGGTACTGGCTCATCTCTTGGGGCTTCAAGAAAAAAATACTACCCTGACACAGATGACAGTCACGTGCCCAGTTCGCGAACGGCCATGTGACTTTGGCCGGAGCAACATAGCGCATCTCTGCCCAGTCCCCGCTTTGATGACGTCGATCAGCACGCAACAAAAAAGTTGGGGAAGCTAGGTGAGTGCTCCCAGCCAGTGCAGTGCACATCGAGAAGCGGCAAGGGGCGTGGTCATCTGTCACGTCATTTCGTGCTTTGTGTCACTTTCAGCGATTGTTTTGTGTGTACCCCTCCAACCTGACTGATCGCCAGGCCAAAGGAGATCCCCAAACAAGGCAAACGGACCGCACACGAGCCGAGGGTCCCAGGTGCTTGGGGGCTATACATCTCTGCTTCCGGACAGTCCTGCACCTTGCAAAAGATAGACCAGCATTCCAAGCGTCTGCACTTGTGCGGTTGGGACCGGAGAGGTCTACTGCCTGCTCCCCCTGTTTGTACCTATCTCCCCGGCGCCGACCTCCCGAGTCAGATCTTCCCACCTTGTCCGGATGCTGCTTGCTGCGAAATCCCGGGGTAGACCGTGCAGCCCATATCAAGTTCTTCCAGTCCACCGGGGAAGAGTATAAAAACCGCATGTTGCGCCACTTGAAGCCATTTGGCCCCTTGCACGCTTTGCTTTCATCGATAGGTGATAAATCAACCCTTAACTACGCTCTATTACTATGGCCCCACTCAGATCCACTCCTACCTGGTTGCTCGCTACAGGCGTTGCTACTGCCACCCTTGCAGCCTACTCTCTCCTCCAACTGAGATCGAAGGCGAGGGAGAACTACGGCGCCCTCTCTACAAACGCATTGTCTGTCAAGACCGGAGCTCTCCATAAATAGTGTTCCATGACTTGGACAACGATATGCATTTCTATGTTGGACACGAGCGCTTACGACCCTTTCCCCCATTGACGAGCTTGCCAGCTTTGGATAAGCGCTTGCCGTCACTTGTTGTTTTCTCACTTTTATCTTTGCGTCTTCACTTCACTTCTCTTTGACTGATTGTCTCTATGTGCCTGGCGGCGCGCAGTCTTCTCAAAGATCCTCCGTACATCCTTGATGTCCGCACGAGGGCTCTACTGCTATCGCCCTTGGGCGTTTCTGTATTCATCCGCCGCCCCGTGGGTTTGGTAAAAAGAGGGGCTGGGGCATGGCTTTTTAGGTTCCATATGATTTACGATTGGTTATAATCAAGCTTTGATGTAGTAGCCTGCTGTCTAAAAGGTCAGATTGCCTGACGTGGGCCGTAGCCACCGGCGGAGTTTGACACATTGTCATCGTCATACCACGAACCAAACGCATAGGCTGTCTCTGGCTGTGCCCCTCCAGGCCGTCCCTCCCTAACTCCGGCAAAGGTCTCGGCCCAGCAAAAATGTGGCACGACAAGCCATGCTCTAGCTCCGGCCCCACAATCTAATCTTTGTTGAGTTATCTCCCAGAGGGATTCCTGATGGCACGGCCTACACAAAAAGGATTCAAATCGCACCGGGACTCCAGCCGGAGCTAAGGCACAACGCGCAGCCTGCTCTCTCCGGGGCTCGGGAACATCCGTGCACCACATCCAGAACAGAAGGAGGCAAAAAATTTTTAAAAAAAAAAACAGACAGTGGGCCGCGGCGATGAGGAAATAAACCGTGGTATTTGTGTTGCCCGGGCTACCATTCCTATTCAGAAACGTGTGTCCCCGTTCGAAAAGCGCGGGCGGCTCCAGAACATCCGGACACCAATCTCGCCAGCCAGCATGGACAAACTCGACGATAAAAAAGTGGACGGCGGGTAGCTAGCCAAGGGGGGTAGCAGGTTTGCGCAGTGGCACAGAGCAACAAAGAGGAGGACGAAGAACTAATGTCCCGCTCTAGAAAGGACATTCACAACTTTGAGGACACGTACGCGGGCCTCAGTGATGAGGATGAGGACGCGCTCAATGACGAGACGTTTGGAGCCGGCGTGCCTGTTGGCCAGGACTTCGTCTTTGGGTCCAAGACATCTTCACAGGCCCAGCCAACTATCAACTACGCAGATGCTGCAAGGTCCAGACCTGCACCTGTTGCCATCCAGCAGCTGGGAGATGACGCGTTGAAGCCAATTGAGTCCCTCTGGGGCGGAAACGGCGCTGATGGCGCTCAGCCAGCCGCTGTGTCTCTCGACGAGATTGAAGCTCGGCTATCATCAACACCAGCAACTGGCTATGTTACACAGCCACAGCCACAGCCTTCGCAGCAGCAGCAGCAGATCCCTCCAATTATTCCTGGACAGATTCCATATGGACAGCCTCAATTCTTCTACCCACAGGGCTTCCCTCCACCAGGTCCTAATGGCTTCCCTCAACAGTTTAACTTGGGCCAGATTCCGCCTCAGCAGTTCCCAGGATTCCCTCCAATTGATCCAAGAATGATCCCTCAGGGACAATTCCCAATTTCAGGGCAGTTCCCACCACAGCCACAGCAGCAACAACCGGCTCCACAGCAGCCACAGAACCAGGCACCTCCACAGGCAGTTCCAATCAGCCAACAGGCCCCACAGCAACAGCATCCGCAACAGGCCCCACAGCAGCCTATGCAGGCGTCACAGCCAGCGGCACAGCAGCTGCCACAACAGCAGCAAGTGTCACAAGACTTGTCTGACTTTCCTGTTCTTGGTGCTAAAGGTGTCAACGAGAAGGCTATTCATGGCCATCAACAGCAGCAACATCTTACTCAACAACACCAGCACCAGCAGAGACAACAATCCCAGCATCAACAGCAACGTTACCGTCACCAGTACGGTTCGCAGCATCATGAAAACTTTGACAGTTTGCCAGAGGAGGAGAAACAGCGTCTCATTAGACGTCAGCAGAAGGTCCAGCGTATTTTGCAATTCTGCGGTATTATGAACCCACGTGATAAGGACTTTGTGACCAGAATACAGTTGTCTCACATTGTGACTGATGATCCATACAATGAAGACTTCTACTATCAGGTGTACAGATTGTTGAAGACAGGTAATGCAGAGGTCAACAGCAACTCGATTGCTCAGGCATATTTGGATTTCTCTGGCCACAGACTTGGTGGTCGTTATCAGAAAGCCGAGTTGGCCTTGCAAAGAATGCAACAACAGGTCCAAAAGGCTGTTACTGTTGCTAAGGAACGTCCAAGAACCGGCCAGTTGGCTAAAGAGGGTGCTTTGGGTAAAATCAGTTTCTCATCTGGTAAGATGCCAAGAAAGCAATTGGAGGTCGTGAAACCAAAACTTCCAGAGATTTCAAAAGGTGGAAGAAAGTCTGTTCTTTTGCAGATTGAAAACATCTACCAATGTGTTTTGAATTTGGAAAGCGTTGAGAGAGAAAGAAAGGAATTGGACACTACTGACCTCTGGGAGTCATTGAAGTTGTTTGAAGAGACTGACAACGTGAACCAGTTCATCCAGGTTCTCTCGTACGAGAAGGGCTTGAAGATATTCCCTAGGGTTTTCCACTTCCTGGACAGACAGCAGAAGCTTACAATCATCACGTTGATCTTCGCAAACTTGTCCCTCATCAAGATCATTTCGAAATCTTCTTTCAAGAACCACGAGAATGACAGTATTCCAGCAGAGGTTCAGAAGACTATCGAACTTTTCCAACTGGCTGTTCTTAAACAGGTTATTTTCTTCTTGACACATGAAGCTGTCATTACTGAGATCATTGGCCTTTTGACAATTCTTATAGAACACAACAATGTTGCATTCCTCACCACATCAAAGCTTGCAACTTCATTGCTCACGATATTGCTCTCTCGTGCTGAGATCATCAAGCAGGAACAAGTCGTCTCGAGCGAGGATTTAGAGCAATGGTCCCAAGCTTATGAAAGCTTGTTCACCTCTTTGGAGACCAAATTGCATTTGTTGTTCCCAAGTGAGAAGTCCAACCAGGATGTTGGATATATCTGGCAATTCCTTGCTACACTTGCTCTCAGTGGTAAGTTGAACCACCAACGTATTGTCGTTGACGAGACCCGTGAATTCATCTTTGGTACGCTGGCAAAGGCCAAAGAGACACAAGATTTGGCCGAAAAATCAAAGCTTATCCAGAATTTGAACTTGTTTTTGAACGTCATTGGGTTGCATTGTAATGGAGAAGAGATTGTCGAGGCAAAATAAATGAAAGTTAATTTGTACTTTTACTAAAAAAAATGGCGTAGATTAATTTTTAAATGCATGATGAGTTAGTTATTCATGATCCGAAGACACCCAATGCGCTATCAAGTTTTGTGAGCATCTCAAGCCACTCACCCTCAGCGTCACTCAATACAGTGATAGCGCCTCCAGCACCAATTCTCCAGAGACTGGTCTCTGTAGTGTTTTCAATATCATCTTTATAATGAAAAAGAGAACGAATAATGACACTCCAGTCTGCTTTATCCTCGATAGACCAATATCCAGCAACTCCGCTGTACAATCCTCGCCTGTTGTTTTCGAGTCGTTGCAAGATTTCAACTGATCTCTTCTTTGGAGCACCAGTCATAGAGCCAGGTGGAAGAGCCCTAGATAGGACGTCAATTCCAGTATAACATGTGCCTTCGAGATGGCCTTCGATGACAGACACAAGTTGATATACTGTCTTGTACTCTTCCACGGTCATCAACTTGGTCACCTCAACTCGGTCCAAGAATTGGTAGAGATCATGGCGAATTAAATCAACAATCATCAAGTTTTCTCCCAATTCTTTGGGAGTATTCAAAATCTCTGATGCTTTTTCAAATGTCATATCTGGAGTCTTTCTAACAGTCCCCTTGATTGGACGAAGCTGACAAAGAGTACTATCCCATGAAATGAATCTCTCTGGAGAGGAACTTAATAGGATACATTCATCAAAGTTAAAATATGCGGAATATGGAGAAGGATTCCTTGAGGTGAGTGTCTTGAAGATTTCCCAAGGATCTGTAGCTGAGGGAATACCTATCTTGGTTGGGACAGTGAGACAGAGCTCATAAGAGTCACCAGAGCGGAGGAGCTCTTGGCAAGCGTGGAACTTGGAAATATATTCATCTTTGTCTGGTCTGCAGATATAATGGGTGTCAATAAAGTTATTGTGCCTAATTGATGAAGATGAGGATGATGTGGATGCGGATGGCGATACCAGAGGGGTCATTTCTCTAATAAAAATGTCATCAATAAGAGACGTGATATATGCAGTGTGTGTGGAGTTATTTATAAGAATGCAGTTTTCAATAAATACAAGTTTTGTGTCTGGGATATGTGATTTTGTGAGCTTTGGAAGAGTGCTAAGTGCTAAGTGGTGACCCTCCTCATAAGAAAAGAGGCCCATGAACCCACCAACGAAAGGAAGGTTGGATGTCTTGTCCGATAGGACACTGCTCATGTGTTGCGAAATGAAGCTCCATATGTCGTCAACATTCTTTTCCCATTTCTTTCCACCGTGAGATAACTGTACTGTATTCGGAGCCTCAGTTGAATGCGATACTCTGAGAGATGTCTGCGATGGAACCCCGATGATCGACCACTGACCAGGAGCAGCAGCAGAATTAAGAAGAACGAACTCATTTGATGCATCATGGAGACTCTGACAAATATCCAGTGCAGATTTATTTGTGACGATCTGTATTTTGTGAAGTTTGTATGGTGACGGTGCGTGGGTTGAGGAGAGTAGAGGCTTGACGGTGGTCGTGGAGATGAGTTCGGCCATCAACGTTTCGTTATGAGCGACGTTACGCCGCGTAGAGTTGAATTCATATGCAGTGGACATGAAGTTTTTGATGAGCTTATCGCCATGATCAGAACAGACTGATTCTGGGTGGTACTGAACACCGAACCAAGGGAAGCCTTTGCGCTGTACGGCCATCACAACCTTGCCGCAGGTGTCTGTGGTCACAGCAAGCACATCCAGTTGTTCTGGGAGGTCATCCACGCACAGAGAATGATATCTGACTGCGTTAAATGACTGTGGAATTCCCCTGAAGAGATCAGAGTTGCCGTTGGTGGATATGGTGGCCACCTGGCCGTGTCTAATAAGCTGGGCACGTACAACTTTGCCGCCCTGCGACAGACAAAGGGCTTGAAACCCCAGACAGACTCCCAAAATAGGCACCGTCTCCTCGCAAAAGACTTCCATTATCATCCCAATGTCCTCGCTGAGTGCTGGATGGCCTGGGCCTGGCCCCACAACAACGGCATCGAAAAGAGGTAGAAAACGATGGAGCTCTTGAGCTGTCAAGGCGTCGTTGTGCACTGTCACAACCGGCAAACCGCTAGATCGTTCGAGCAGACTGCGGAGGTTACCCGTGAAGGAGTCGTATGAGTCGATCAGCAGAATAGGCATTTATTCTCATGCACCGGCGGTGTTGCGCTCGTCCTCAGGAGCTCTTTGTTGGTGCTGATGAGGAAAAGGCAAAAAAATTAGCGTCATCGCGGTCTTACATATCCTTAACACAACTCTGTTATTAACGTTGGCAACAGCAGCGGATATGATCGAAATTCTCGTTAACGACAGGTGAGTCAGTATCAGATTCATCCAATGAGGTGACTACTAACGATCGACCGGCAGAGTCGGCAAGAAGGTACGCGTTAAAGCGCTCGAGGAAGACCTGGTCGGCGACTTCAAGAAGCTCCTAGCCGTTCAGATCGGTACGGCGGCCAACAAAATTGTGCTCAAGAAGGGAAATACCACACTCAAGGACCACATCTCCCTTGGAGACTACGAAATGCACAACGGAACAAATCTTGAGCTGTACTATTCATGATGTTGGTTCAGCCTCTACACACTCAAGGCAGTCCTTAACAACCAGGTTGTTATCCATTACAAGAAATATTCCACATGCTGACCAGTACCGCTAATGTTGGCACTAGTCTCGAGTTCTCCAAATATGTTCTCCTTTGGCCATTGATCGCTGTTCTCTGGTGCCTCCTCAAACACGTTGAAGTAATACTCATCTTTATTGTAAATTTCCATCACAGATGCTTTATTCCCGCAGCGATAACAGTAGTTGGGCGCTGACCACACGGTTGTCACAAGTCCTTTGAAGTATATCTGATACCCCTCATTGCACAATTGGTGTGCACGAAGAATTTTGTCCATCTTGTTCATTTTTAAGAACTTCTTGACCACATCAACACCAAAAGTGTAACCTGCTCCTCTCGGTGACAATGCGAAGCCAGGGTTGTCATCATCTGGATCTGACCACACCAAATCAGCCATTGCACCCTCATGTGGAATCTCACGATATCGGTCGACGAGCTTCAATTGGTCAATTGTATGGACATTTGGTGATAGTCCTCCATGCACACAAAACAGAGAATCGTCAATCACAGCGCTCAACGTCAGGTAGTCAAACATTTCAGTGAAATAATGCCAAGTAGATGCACTCCCATATTTCCTCATGCATTCAGAGTAAAATCCATAATTCTGTGTGATCTGTCGGGATTCGTGATTACCTCTCACGAGAAACACACGCGTTGGATACCGTATCTTGAGGCAAATTAGCAGTGTTATTGTTTCCACGCTAAACAATCCTCGATCCACATAGTCTCCTAAGAATAGGTAATTGGTATCAGGGCAATAACCCCCTATCTTAAATATTTCAATCAAATCGTAGAATTGGCCGTGAATGTCGCCGACGACGGTGATGGGTGACTGAAGGTACACCACATTACTTTCTTCCAATAAAATCTCTTTAACCTTGAAGCACAACGCCTTCACTGTAATCTCTGGTAAAAGCTGCCTCTTATATAGAAGCTCTATGCATTCGTCAATATCTGAGCAGTCTTCAAAGTTGTTAGTATAATATCACCAGTAGTCTCAATGAACATTCACTCACTACCCAGTGTTGACATATCCACCTCTCTGTTCCTTCCTTTATCCAGTTTTACGTCTTCTCCTTTCAGTCACTTCAAATCTCACAGAATCCAAACCTTGAATGAAATTCCCAGACTTTGTCCCAAGATGGTCTTCACTTCATCCAAAAAGCGTGTTTTCATTCACAGGAATGCATCTTAAGTGCCCTGCGATTTTCGAACGCGTATTACAGAGAGGCTTCACCGCAAAAGTACTCCTCTAGTGCAATAAAATTCTGTTTATTTTAAAAAGGAAATGCCCATTGGTGATTCTCAAAGATAACCATTTTCTGTATTCTCCTCATTGCATCTTAGCAATACCATCGATCCATACTTGTCTATATGTATGAGCGACAAACTTAAGACTTGATATAATGTCACGTGAATCTTGTCCTTCAGGATTAGGCCACCTGCGATTATATCTATTGAGTGACACTCCAGAGCAAATGCTGATAACTGATGTAGTGCCTTTTCCCCCCGAAGCAATTGAGCTATTCTCGATCTTATGGGAAGTTGTTTAAATCTGCCAATACTCCTACTTCTAAGCTTTTAACGGAAATACAGCATCTGTAGCCTGAGAACTAGAGTTTGAATAAGCTAGCTCTCAAGCTAATTTCCAGTCAGTCTTGCTATCTTGTAAGGCGTCTCATGGCCTCATGTATCACTTTTTGAAGTTTACCTTTAGTCTTATCTTGGAAGTCGGCTACTCAAGCCTCCTCTTTTTGAATTGTTCTTAGTTTTTCCTTCTGTTCTCTAGCTTTTCTATACCTCTAGGCTTTTAAGAGCTCCTGAAGTAGCAAGAAAGTCCGTGATAGTTTAGTGGCTAGAATCTCCGCTTGTCGCGCGGAGGACCGGGGTTCAATTCCCCGTCGCGGAGTTCTCTTCTTCTTTTTTACCTCTCTTAGGTCCCCTTCATTTCAATGGTTTTTTTTGATATGATGCACCAATCACTGCTTCGTTCCAGATTTAGAAACGTTTTAGGTGTAGGTCTATTCAATAAGTCATTAGCATACGGCACCATTTTAGATTAAATTATACGTCTTCTATGTACCAAATTTAAGGTCTGAGTTGAGGCTCATATGAATCCAACCTCCCCTGTGCCAGGTCCAAACTGGTTCCCATTACGTGGCCCAGGATATGGTTGTTGGGATGTTGCAGTAAGTATCGAAAAGTTTTGAGATTCGTTCACATCAGAAGGTGACGGAGTGGCTCCAAAAGTGCCCAGCAAGCTTTTGAGAAACTCATCATCATTCATGTTTTGCGCAAAGATATCGAACTCTCCAAGTGATTTGAGGCCACCAGTACTGTTCAGATTTTCCAACTGCTCTTGGCTTGGGCACTCAAATGCTGCAAAGTTCTGAGACGGCATTGGATGACATTTATCAGGCCATGCTGTTAACTTTTTGCACCACTTGAAATTACTTAGAGATGTAACGTGATCCGCCAATTCTGCTTCTGTAAACTCCAGAAACATATTACTGTTATTAATATTGATAATCTGGTATGTGTCTGTGTCACAGTTGCAATCTGGGCTAAAATTTGACACTTGCATCCATTCAGTATAAATATTGACCAAACTCTTATCCATATGCATCCTCTTCTTGATGTCCTCTCTTTTTGCCCGAACAGGAAAAGACAGTTTCTCTTCAGCATTGAGCTCGTAACTGTCATTGGACTCCAGAAACTTGATAATGGTGTCCATTGGCTTGAATTTATGTGCGGTAATGCTTGTGAAGCAATATCTCAAGTATGCACAGAACTTAAGAGCTTGGTAGTATCTTGGCGCCAACTTCTCTTTCATCAGTAGCGTCATTGCTTGTGATTGATGCGTCAAAATGCTGATGTATTTGTCAAATGATTGTGAAGTGACGCTCTTCTTATTCTTGTATATAGATGTTTCCAATAGCTCCTGTGCGTGATATGCCCTGAGGAGGCCTCCAATTGTGTTGGCTAATGCCCTGTATAACGCCGAGTGCACCAATGGGAAAATCTCAAAGTTGTAAACCTGTGTTGTATACACATGGAAGTCATCGTGTAAATAGGCTCCACATATATCATAGATCTTGGACATGCTGCCTAACATTAGTGCAAAGAATTTTTTGTATAATTGAAGATTTAATGTTGCATTGGACTCATAAACCACACAAAGTGAACAATATACTTGAAGTTCAACAGCAGCCTGCATTATATGATGGCCAATACAGCGTGCATTCACTGCCAATGTTGCCAGATACTGTTTGGAATCTCTTTCTAAGTCTTCGGCTTTGATCATCTTGTCTAGGTCAAAGTTTGTATCACAATAAGCTCGTGTCTGATCAAGGATGTCCAACAAATCTTGAAGATGACACTTTTCCTTGATATTGTTTATCATTTTATTGAGATTGAAGTAAAGTTCATTAAGTGCCGCATCTCTTATCAATATGTCACGTTCAACATGCTCCAATGGATCAATATTAACAATCATGGGAAAATGAACATCAATTTGAGAAGAATCAGGAAGGATAGAAATCGTACCAGCATAAATCGAGGAGTGAGCATCAATCGCCACAATGGAATGCCATATACGCCTTCTCAGATTTGCCTCTTGAATGTTATTTGCTGTTTGTGTGTAATTAACCGGGTCTCTGTGTAATCCCATTTGTAAAGCCGACTGAACAATGAAACCGAAAAGATTCTGAGATTGGAGAAGAGAGGTGCCATCGCCATCTTCTGGTGCATCCCTAGAGTAGGCTCGGATGAGCAGCAAAGCTTGGACAATCGGAAGCGTTGTCTTTCTTGAAAGTCTGTAAAAAGATAAACAAAACTCGGCAGTGTTGATGAATGACACTGGGATCTCATGTTTTTTTGCTTGTTCATATTCTGGATCGAGTTGACCTGTATCAACAAACAACATCGCCACATGTGAATATCGTAGGAGTATGAGTAAGATAGAGAGAATGGCAAAGTCCGCCCTAACAGTGAGATAGATACATGCCTTACCTGTGGTTGAGTCTCTCTTAATGACTCTGGCCAAATCTCGAGCAAACATTTCTTTATCAACATAGGGTCTGTGAATCCAAATGTAGTTGAAATAGAACTCTATATGTTTGTCCATAATGTCCTGGGGTGGTAACATGTCAATGAGCTTTGATCGAAGTTCATCAATAGTCTTATCAATAGAGTCATTAATGGTTGTGAATGGGAAAGGGTTCATCTTGAATAAATGTGACCGGTCTGTCATAAGCCTGTTGATAGCCTCTTTAAGATCTGAGTCTTCACCTTTCGTATCCAGAAGCAGGAGCCATTTACTGCTTCCATCAGAGTGTTTGGAGCGAAAGTCTTCCCTGAACAAATCGTTGATGAAGATGCTATTAAGTCGGAGTGTCAGCTGGAGATAACAGACGAAGAAGGCGTAGTAATGATCTTTCTTGCTAATAGACAGTGCGCACATTGGTTTGTAATCCTCATGGCTCGAGCTCTTCAGTGATAACGAGTTGTAATGCTCGTAAAAGTCCACAACAAGGCTCTGACCGTCATGCACCCGTTGCTGAGGTGTTGGGCTTGATGTAGGCAATGGCGTCTCAAGTCTTCCGCCGCTGTAGGAATCTCTCTGCTTGGCCAATTCCAGCTCCTTGCTCAAATCTGAGATCATTTGGCACAATTCCGTACGCGTCTTACTGCTGAGGTCCGGCGACTTGGTGATGCTTGTCTCTGCTGTCTTACTCTCCTCAAGGGCAGAGTTGACCCAATAGGGGGACTCGTAGTGGCATTCAACACCCCGCGTGATGCAGCTGGTACAGCTCGGGCGGACTCTGTCACATTTGATCTTTCTGCGTTTGCAGTAGACACATGCTAGGGAGAGCCGGTGACGCCTACGCTTCTTGGAGGATGTCTCGGCAGGGTACTTTATGGGCGACTGCCATATGGAGAATACCGATTCCATGGGCCTGCGCGGGTTCATTGTTTGTGGCGGTGTGCTGTGTGCTGTGGCAGCTCCAGGATCTCAGTACTGGCAACGGCTGCAGCTATGTGCAGACTGGGGCAAGAGTAACGTAATCGGTATTTGTTAATGGTGATGGAAGGCAAAAAGAAAGGCACAAGCCCAGATAGACCGTATAACTAACTGTGCGAGGTGACTGTAGAATGCTTCAACGGTAAAAGCCCGATCACCGGGCGCGCAGCAACGTAAACGTGAGAGAGCAAGTCTGGATTTTCTCAGCCGTTTGTGCCTTCTGAGCATTGTGCTTCCTCCTGTTGGTCACCCACGGTTGCCAGGGTGCCAATTCGACTGATACTATAGCTGGGAGTTATGTTCCTCGATAAGTTGAAGAAAGGTCTTGCTGGTGAGCACCTCCAGCCTTCGGGCCCAGCAGCTCCTCCTGGGGCTGCGCCTTCTGCGCTTTATATCTACCGAGCACGTCAGAACTTTGGGGTCAACTTCGGCTCTCTCTTCCTCCAAGAGAGCTTTATTTTTGGCAAGTTCTTTCCAGATGGATCAAACACAGAGTTGAGCGGTGTGTCTGCCTATATTCAACAGCATGGTGCCGAACAGACCCGCAAGGATTTGGAGGCGCATTGGACCGGATATGTCTCTGCAGATGATTGGGGATGGCTGCAGTCTGTTGGCGTTACTGCTGTCCGAGTGCCTATTGGATACTGGCATGTCAATGGGGGTGTGTACTCTAAGGGCACTCCGTTCGAACCTATATCGGGAGTTTATGTAAATGCATGGGAGATACTGAAGAAGCTGGTTGCCGGTGCCAGCGCATATCAAATTGGAGTCCTGATTGATTTGCATGCGCTACCTGGCGGCGCCAATTGCGCCGAACATAGCGGTGTCCAGAATAAAAGAGCTGAGTTTTGGTCGTCGTCGAAGTATCAAAAAACTGCGTTGTCATTACTGGAGTTCATTGCCGAAGAGTTGAGGAGCTTTGAAAACGTCGTGGGGATTCAGGTGGTCAACGAATGTGAATTCAGTGATGACGCAAAGTCCCAACGAAATTATTATGCTCGCGCTGCGAATTCCATTCACAATATTGACCCATCCATGCCAGTGGTCATATCGGATGGGTGGTGGACAGATCAATGGGTTAAATGGTTACAATCAGAAGAGCATGAGTCAGGGAATGGTAGCAGCGGAATCGTCATTGACACCCACGTCTACAGATGCTTCTCAGATGCCGATAAGGGCAAGAGTCCCGAGCAGATCATTAAGGATCTCGAACGGGATGTTCTAACAAACTTGAGTGGAGAAGCTGATATTATTGTTGGAGAGTATTCATCTGTGCTTGATGGCCAGTCGTGGGACAAAACGAGCACGGATCGTGGCGAGTTGGTGAAGCAGTATGGGCAAAAGCAGCAGGAACTCTTCCGTCAGCGGGCTCATTCCGGATCATTCTTCTGGACGTTCAAGTTTGAGCACGGGGACGGAGGTGAGTGGGGATTTGTTCCCCAGGTGAAGAGTGGTGCTATTCCGTCCCCTAGACGCGTGCCCTTGCGCAATGATCAACAGTTCAGCGAGGCCCTGCAGAGCGAATACAGCCAGCATGCTACATACTGGGACAACCAGAGTCCCTCTGAGAAGTGGGAACACTGGAGATACAAGGAAGGGTTCACTACAGCATGGGCAGACGCGTCGGCGTTTGCCCAATTTGGCGGGTCCAGCATTGGCAGGCGGTGCGCTTGGGTGTGTGCACGCAGACAGGAGCACGTTTCACACAGGGGAAACAGCCCGTACTTGTGGGAGTGGGAGCACGGCTTTAGGAGGGCTCTGGAATTGTTTCAATGAAATATAAAACTCGACCCATGTGTAACACGGAATCGAGAATTGAAAACGGCCCCCAGTAGAAATTTGTCATCCCGAAGAGGTGTCAAGACCCAGCCCGCGCTTACAAAAGCGCCAGGGGTCCAGAACTCGCCCAGACGGCCGAGGTATAAAAAGGGCGCGCCCACCCACCCTCAAGAAAGCCACAACTGAGTAGCGAGCTTGTTCGCCCAGCTGTATGCTAAAGAGAAGCGCAAGAATGGTTCACCAGAAAGTCACAATCATCGGAGGAGGCCCAGCTGCCCTCACCGCCGCCTTGTATCTCGCCAGAGCCGAGATCAAGCCAACTGTCTACGAAGGTATGCTCGCCAACGGTATCGCTGCTGGTGGTCAGCTCACAACCACCACCGAGATCGAGAACTTCCCAGGTTTCCCAGATGGCCTCACCGGTACCGAGCTTGTTGAGAGAATGCGTGCCCAAGCCACCAAGTTTGGCGCTGAGGTGATCACTGAGACCATCTCCAAGGTGGACCTCTCCCAAAGACCATTCAAGTTCTGGACTGAGTGGAACGAAGACGACGAGCCAATCACTACTGATTCCATCATTCTCGCCACTGGTGCTTCCGCCAAGAGACTTGGTCTTCCAGGTGAAGAGCAATACTGGCAGCAGGGTATTTCTGCTTGTGCTGTCTGCGATGGCGCGGTTCCGATCTTCAGAAACAAGCCATTGGCCGTTGTCGGTGGTGGTGACTCTGCCTGTGAGGAGGCTCTCTTCTTGACCAAGTACGGTTCCAAGGTTTACCTTATTGTCAGAAAGGATCACCTTAGAGCTTCTACCATCATGCAGAAGCGTGTCCAGAACAATGAGAAGCTTGAGATTCTTTACAACACCGTCACTCTTGAGGCTAAGGGTGACGGCAAGCTCCTTAATGCCCTTGCCATCAAGAATGTCAATACCAACAATGTCACAGACCTCCCAGTGAGCGGTCTCTTCTACGCGATTGGTCACACCCCAGCAACCGCTATTGTTCAGGGTCAGGTTTCTACCGATGAGAATGGATACATCAAGACCATCCCAGGTACTACACACACTTCCGTCGAAGGTTTCTACGCTGCTGGTGATGTTCAAGACCACAGATACAGACAGGCTATCACGTCTGCTGGCACTGGATGTATGGCTGCCTTGGATGCTGAGAAGTTCCTTTCTGAACAAGAGTAAAAAGGAAATTAAAGATATTAAAAGATCATAGACTGAATGATGGGAGTTCGTTTCTTTTTCATAAATGATAAACAGTGTTTTTATTTAGGCTTTAATGACTTACGGATTTAATCGTTATATTACAGGCTGTAGCAAACGGATTACCGAAAAAGAAAACGTCCTGAAAAAAATGTATATAGCTTAAATCAACGTTTGTTCTTCAACTGCAACGCTCTCACCTGCTCATCAAGAGCTTTGACTTTTTGCTGAATTTCATCCAAGTCAGCATTGAGTCTGTTTCTCTCATTAACAATGTTCTGCTCCCACTGTCTGAATCTTTGTTCCTCAGCCTTGACCTGATCAGTGAAGAACTTCTTGAGTGCATTCTCCTCTTCTTTGAACTTTGGATTGTGGAGCTTTCTCGTTGTGGTGATCCCTCCTTGTATTTCATTATTCTCTCCATTCTCCATTCTCAAAGTTCTATAAGTCTCATAGTGCAACTCCTCTGTACTCAAAATCAGATCCAGCAAGTTAGTTCTCAAGAGCAGAGATCTTAATTTTCTGAAATCAGAGTGTGCCTCGTTCTCCACTTCAGCAATACCCCATGGGTACTTTCTTCCTCTTACAAGCTGTCCTGAACCGTTGTCATATTCATATTCAGATCCAATGATGGCAAATGGCATGCTCTCAATGAGTTGTTTGGCATGGTCAGCAGCAGCCTGATCATCCAACTCGATTGGAGGGGTATAGATTCTGATATCCTGTGCTTCTATAACGGCTCTAATTCTGTTCTTAAACTCGGAGATTTCGGTTGGGGATAAAGTGTCACTCTTAGCAATAACCGGGACTAAATTGACCCTTGTCGAGAGCTTCTTCATGGTTTCAATGTCCAATGGTTTCAGAGAGTGACCCGTTGGTCTGATGAAATACAAACAGGCGTGCACTCTCAAATCATGCTTCTGTTCACGATATGGTTGTTGTTCTTGACGCATATAAGAGTCGTGCTGGTCATCGATAAAATCCACAATTGGTTGCCAGGTGTTCTTGTTATCAATGTTGTCTCCGAATCCTGGTGTATCAATAATGTTGACGCGAATCTTGAAGTTTTTCTCGTCCAATTCTGCACGGATGATCTCGATCTCGGTAGTAGAGCGGATTCCACGCTTATGACGCGTACGGTTCTCCATAGGTTGCTTGAGAAGGGTCTGGAAAAGTGTGTTGACGAAGGTAGTCTTTCCCAGACCAGACTCACCTGCCACCATCAATGTCAAGTGGCCTCCTTGCTTCGAAACAAGTTTGTATCTGGTGTATTATGTTAGTTACCGGAGGTGTGTCTCGGGGGGTCGAGGGGGGACATACCTTTGGTTAGGAAGAGAGGAGATTCCGATTGGCTCCCCCATTTTTGCTAGTTCCTTAACGTGTAAATGATAAAAGAGTGGCAAACGTCTTCTAATATGTCTCTTAACGGCAAAAGACGTCTTGGGATAACGGTTCACAAACAGCCAGCCCTTCAGGCGTGTTTCGTGTTGTCTCAGCACTGAATTTTCGAGTTTTTGATCTCGACGCGAATTCCAAAACAAGACGCGTTTTGTTTTTGGTGTTGGGATGTTTCCCGCATCTATGTGTGAATATCACAGTGGAGTTCTCGTACAAGGCGTCGAACTGCTAGTGGAATACATCACGATGTGAGCTATGCTATGAGTGCAGACTTGGGCCGTTTTTTTGAGGTGAAAGGGTCGTTCGGCACACAGCTCGCATTCAAAAGCGTAACAAGCTAGACTTTATAACGAATGGGCTAAATAACTAACGAGAGATGCATTGAACCCCTCATGTAAATGACTGCTCCAAGGTAATCCAACCATTGCTCGGAGGTACATACTCTACATATTCAACATTTTGAAGCCTTCGTTTGAAATCTCAGGCTTTAAATGAAACTTTCCTTTCTGAAGATTTTTTGAGAATAAGACCATCAACTCATCTTCAATAATCAGCACTTGAAGATAAATCAATGACAGAGCTCTCTGCAAAATACTGACGTTTCAGGATTCCATTGGCCTTGATAGTGGCGAAGTTCTCGTGGGTAATAGATTGCTGAGAAAGGGACATGATCAATCTCTCTATCATGAAGACCTGTGGAGAAGCATGGCATAAGGGTCAACACGTTGCAAAGAGTTTGCATAACATTTTGATTGAGGGCAAGCGGGAGTATGACAGAATTGATATTTCAAATTGGCCGCAGCATGACCATAGTGGTGGGCCCCACACTGTGATCACCCAACGGGACAATTTTGGAGACAGCAACATTTCGCACGATGCACAACACTTCTCAAGGTATTATGCCGATTATGGATTCATAGGTATGAGGTATAAGCTGTTCATCGCCGAAAGGAACAGCTGGCGAAAGGCAACAAATAAGTAGACATATTTCTCATAGATATCAGAGCAAATCACCACAGAGCATCATAGAGGCACACAGAAGCTGTGCGGAATAACAGAGGCCATTTTCGTCAAATAAAAAGCTCAGTCAGATATTTCAAGCTAATATGGCTTCTGACGATCGAATAAGGTGGCATCAACGGCTCAAGCAGTGCTCATCCCTCGTCATCAGGTGATCAGAGCCTATATTCATAGGGAAGCCTGTTTCAGGAGGTATCCTCATCAATGGCGCACGAAGTATATGTGTTACTCCATTTAAGGAGGTGAAATAAGGATGTTGATTTGCTGATGCTCTCTCGTTATTTTCCATATGAGTGGCCTTGATCAGCACCTCAACTAAGTCTTAGGGAGCTTCTAGCAGCTTCCCAAATTATAGCCCTTGAATTAAAAAATCCACGGCTGTTGTTAATCTTTTCAATTGGCGTCTTCTTGATTCTTTCAAAATTGCGGAGCTTCATGAAGCCTCCAAATAGTATATCTCCAGGTCAGCTAATCGCTGCTTGAACCCCTCGACAATAACACCAATCTGCTCCAGCTTGGCAAACTCCATCTCAATATTATCACATTCTTTCATAAGTTCTCGGAGCCTCTGCATTGAATGTTCAACATCAATAATCTGTCGCTCCACTTGAGCCTGCTTGTTGGTGACACTGAGCTCAGCGCTCTCCGCCAGTGACTCCATCTTCGAACTGATTCTGTACATTAGATAGTCGAAGCTTAAGGCAAGTTTCTTTACTCCCAAGGGGTCGTCTTCTTCCTCGTCATAA
The DNA here is from genome assembly GCA_030557175.1 of Petasospora japonica. NCBI lineage: Eukaryota > Fungi > Ascomycota > Saccharomycetes > Phaffomycetales > Wickerhamomycetaceae > Petasospora > Petasospora japonica. The sequence continues at coordinate 53,351 of JAKTVL010000044.1, forward strand.
ATACTGGGATTTTCATCGCCAGTCTCCTGATCAGTTGCCTCATCCAAATCATTATCCTGCTCATCCTCTAGGCGGTCCAAGGAACTGTTTTCCAGAGCTGTTCTCAGAGGCCCCAGTGATGACTGCGCTGATGACGATGATACAAGTGACTCAGAGGACATTTATCTGCCTACTTCGGATTCAATCTCACCGAAAGCACAAGCAGAACGAACACAGAAAGGTCTCATAATGTGTTCAAAAAGTCGGAACTCGCCTGACCGGATTTGATAAAAATGCCAGGCCCAGCCATCATGGAGATTTCGCAGCTGAAAATGCCAGCCGACTCTCGCCAACTAACGCCCAAGGTTCACTTTGTTTCCGATCAACGAGCTCCTGATTTGTTTGCAAGTCTGGCTTATCCTTCATTAACTGAGCCTATTGCCAATGTCCGGATACGCAGACAAGTACAATCCCTCAAGTGCGTCGTCACTCGTACGCAAGATCTGTAAGTCGCCCACCCCCTCCCCCTTATCCCGTCTCTCTAGGTAGCCCATCCCACTAACGAGTACCTTGCCCAGACAGAGCATGCAGGAGCTCACTTGCAGAGCCTGATATCGCACTTAACCTTGCCGTGGCCGACTACATCAATGAGAAGCAACAGGGTACTCCACGTGAGGCTGCTATCACCATCGTCTCACTGATTAACTCCAAGGACACACACACCGCTATCTTCGCTCTTGCACTCTTAGATGTCCTTGTCAAGAACTGTGGCTATCCATTCCACCTCCAGATTTCTCGTAAGGAGTTTCTCAATGAACTCGTCAAGAGATTCCCAGAGCGTCCCCCAATGCGTTATTCCCGTGTCCAGAGACTTATTTTGGGAGCCATTGAGGAATGGAACCAAACAATTTGCAAAACTTCCCGCCATAAGGACGACTTAGGATTCATTCGTGACATGCACAGACTCCTATCTTACAAAGGTTACACTTTCCCCGAGGTAAAGCCAGAAGACGCGTCGGTGCTCAATCCGTCAGATAACCTCAAGTCTGTCGAAGAGATCCAACGTGAAGAACAAATAGCGCACGCTGCTAAACTGCAGGAACTTGTCCGTCGTGGCCGTCCATCTGACTTGAAAGAGGCCAACAAACTTATGAAGATCATGGCTGGTTTCAAAGATGATACACTTGTCGAGTCCAAGGCAAAAGTGGCGGAAGACCTCGAGAGACTCAAGCGGAAGGCTGACATCTTTGCTGAGATGTTGTCTGCTGCTGAAAAACAAGGATCTATTGATGAGAATGATGAAACCATCGTGGAACTCTATAGTTCTGTCAAGGTTGCACAGCCAAAGATTGAGAAGATCATTGGCGAAGAAGCAGATGATGAAACGGCCGTTCAAGACTTGCTCCATCTCAACGACACTCTCAATGGTCTTATACAAAAGTACACACTTCTCAAGCAGGGTGATTTGGCACAGGCTGTCAATGTCAAGGTCTCATCTACTGGTTCCGGAGTGCTCGAGTCTCTCTCTTTGATTGACTTTGGTGATGATACGGCAGTTTCTCCAGCTGCTACGGGCTCTTCGTCGAATAATGTCGATGACCTTTTAGGTGACTTGGGCTCTCTTTCCTTCAACAACAATGGCGCAAGCTATGGTTCAGGCGGTGATATCACACTAGTTGGTTCTCCTGCGCCACCTGCTGCACCAGCCTCCTCTGGTCCAAACTACGACATTTTCAGCTCCCTCATGGATAGTACTCCACAGCAGGCTCCTTCTATAGCCTCGCCAATTCCGGCTCCACAACCAGCCAGTACTACAACAAGAGCAACACTTGATCTTTTGGGAGATTTCAACTCTTCTGCCTCAGTCCCCGCTTTCTCTGCTGCTATTAATCCCACTCGTGTTGTTGTCAACGAGTCGAACAACCTAAAGTTTGAGCTCTCCATAATTCGTGAATCTCCAAACATTGTCCGTGCTCAGGCCTTCTTCTCCAATCCGTCTGCTATATCTGTATCCAACTTGGCCTTCCTGGTTGCTGTTCCAAAATCACTTCAATTGAAGCTTGAGCCACAATCCGGCTCGTTCATACCAAGTTTCGGTAAAGATGCTGTTACTCAAGTATTTAGACTTGATGGTGCTACTCAGGGAACTCCTCTTAAAATCAAGTGGAAGGTTAATTACAATGCCAATGGCTCACCGGTTGAAGAAACCGCAACATACAGTTTCCCATCCATTTGATTATCATCACCTTCCCACACCTCTCTTCAATTTTTTATTGTTTGTAACATCTCTTTTAACCATCGTGATTTTGTCTACATTTCTTGTGAATTCGTATCGAAACTAATCAAAAATGTTCCTAGGGTCATGTCATTATCATATTCATTGCGAGCCGCCAAAGTTATCATTACCATTCCCACCCCCATTATCGTTGCCACTTTGTTGCCGTCTAGCCTGTTGTTGTTCGACATTAGCAGCCCTCATCATTTCCATCTGTGCCCTCTGTTGAGGGGTCAAATTTGGCGGTTGGATCTGTCCTGCAACTGTCGGAGATCCGACCATCATCTTTTGTGGTGTAGAAATCCCAGCCCTTGGGGTTGAATTAGCAGCCGCCAGTGCTGCTTGTTGTTGCAGAATTTGTTGTGGAGTTGGTGTATGTGCTGGTGCAGACTTCTGGACAGTCGGCGGTTGCGAAGGTCTCATTTGATTAACAGCACCAGGATGAGATTTGACTGCATTCATGTTTTGCTGAACTCCATTCGTGGCAACTAGCGGTCGGCTCTTCTGAAGATTAGCCAAATACTGCGCAGCAATACGTGTCACCTCTTGAGCTGGCATGTTGGGATTCTGTGCTGAAATCTGTTGAATAACAGCAGTAATCTGTGCAGGGGCCAATTGAGTCTTTCGTGCTACTTGATTGCTTGGAGAGAGCGAAGTGCCACTGGCACTAGCCTTCAGACCATTCAGCTGGCCAGATTGTGACATTGGAGCAAGGCTTCCGGCACCTTGACTCACAGGAATTGGGTTACTGTTCGATCTTATCTGCGCAGCCAACTGTGCATTGGTGTTGCTCGGTGAAGGTGCACCTTGGGAAGATGCAGCTGCCTGTTGTTGGGCCATCTTTCTTTGTTTCATCTGCATCAGCTGTTGCAGTTGCTCAGTGGTGTATATCTGACCGTTGGGTCCCTTCAATTGTGTAATTGCTCCTTGTGGACCAATATTAGTACCAATCTTCGGCAATGCTTGAGCAGGAACAGAGTTTGGACGTTTGTTAGAGTCAGCTCTCTGTTGCGTAGCAGCACCTGGAGCGGCGACAGCCGCATTTGTTGCGGAAGAGTTTGTCTGTGGTTGAGTGCGTGGAGCTGTCGGTGGTCCAGCCCTTCTCTGGTTGGCAGTATTCTGCAAATGAGCATCTTGAATTGCCTTATCTCTGTCATACTTCAACTTTGAGAGCTCAGCAGGTGTAGGCGCACTCAACGTCTTTTCGTCGACATTCTTGCGAGCCTGAGTAGGATTGACCCTGGCCTGGCTCTCTCTCTTTCTCATACATTTTCTCACGGCCTCAAACATCGATCCCCAACGAAGACGTTTGTGACCACGCTGAATAGAATCTGGACCAACACCAAGTGGAGATATTCTTCTTTTGGTTGTAGCTTGGATGTGATGAGCATGCTCAAGCCACTTCATGGAGCTAACATAGTTTTGACCTCTCATGTCTTGAATTTGGAAAGTATCATTTAACTGGATGTATCTCTCAAAGCATTGCCATGGCGTTCTTCTCTCAATGTTCGACTGGTAACTTCTTGTTGGTCTCTTAGACAGATGAGCAGAAACGACACCCCAGTTAAAAGAGAACATATTCACATACTCAATCAAGTTCTGGTCATCTTCAGGCAACCAAATTGTCGGGGTTCTAAGATTAAGATACTTCAAGCTTGGGGGAGGAGGTGGTTTTATCGCGCTGGTCACCCTTCTCTGTGAGGAGAATCCGAAAAGTCCCTTTTGTGGCGAGGGAGCAAAGGGTGTCATATCCTCGAGTTGTCTCAAGTGAATGTTGTACCAAGAATCATCATCAGCCTGTATCAAAGCCTTGGAAACAGGAACCAACGCAGAAGTATCATCAGAAAGCAGATGATCGAAGTTGTGGAAACTTGTGAAGATCGGAATCCCATCCAAAAGGTTTTTATCCTGCGGATTGATGTCATTCGTGTCAATGAAGAGCTTGAAAGGAGGTCGTTCTTCCTCAGCCTTGATCCTTTTATATTCATCCAAACTTGTCTGGGGAAGATTCAATTCTTGTATGTCTTTTGAAGGATCTGGTCTTTCAAGGAGCTTTGAAACATCGATACAATCAGACATCGCGGTCTCGGAGGCCAGTCCAGCTTCAGCAGAGCTATCTGACAAAACTGCTTCTTCAACAGTTGGCTGCAAAAACTTAATCGGTTTTCTTCTCACACAACAAACATTGCCATACTTCCAATAGTCCTCAATTGACTCGGCAATGAAAGCGCACGTCGCAAGCCTGAGCTTTCTCTCCTCTTTGAAATCAATTGCCATCCAGTTCATTTCCGAAAGTAAGTTATCCCAGTGTGTTCTTGTGGATGTCTTGTATGGATCGACAAATCGTGACGGCTGTCTCAAACTCCACTTTCCATGTCTCTTCAATTCTTCAATTCTTGAGTGCACGACATTGACCTTGCCTTCCGTTAATGTTGTCTCGTACATTGTTGATGTAACAACCTTATGAGTGGAACTCATGAGCTTCGCCAACGGTAGTGTTTGAGCAAGGTAGTATAATTCAGCCAATGGTGTGACTTCGGCAACTTTTGCCGGAAGATAACTCTTCAAAACGAGAACCATCGTGTCGACAGCATCCTTGTTATTAGGATCATATAATTGTATTCGGTCATCCGCCCTTCTCTTTTTGATAGTAGGATTAAGGTCTTCAACAGATGGTGTCAGCGTCTGTGTTTGTGTTCGTGTTTGTAGCTGACTCGTGTGCTGACGGGTATCTGGTGCAGTGCTGGATGTAGTATTTAAGGCATCCGGCTTCTCAGATGTCGTCCTTGTGTGTACCACTGCTACAGGTATTGACGATGCTCCATTTGTGCTGTTTGTAGATGTATCTGCGGATTGTGCAAGCTCTTCTAATTTATTCTGCGATGCCTCTAGAGTAGATGGAGAAAGAGGCTTCTGTTGCGAAGAGGCTGGTATTGGAGCAGTGTGTGGTGCTTGCTCGGGCTGACTCTGGGATTGGACAGTCTCTTGAGATATCTGTGTCTTTAGGGACTCTAATGACTGCGATTGAGGCTGCTGCAGTGTTGGTTGCACACTGGGTGTCGCTGGCTCTGGGCGCTCTTCCTTCTCATCCTGAACATCGAATTCGAGTGGAGGCAGTGTTTTGGTGTCAAATATTTGGCCTCGCTGAATGTCATTCTTCTCCAGAAACGACAGCAGCGAGTCCTTCACGTTCTTGAGCGAAGCATCGCCTGCTGTTGTGCGAATCCGTGATAACGTGGAAACGGTGTAGAGTTCAGCGAGCTTGCGCTTCCGGCCCTTCACCAGCTCTTCGGTTTCTCCACGGCGCTTCTCAATAGCCTCCAGACGGATCCTGTCAATGTTGCCGGGCATTGATCTGTTTAGCCGGTGCTCTGACTTGATGCTGTTCGTTGCCGTTATTTATATATGTTTTTGTTGTTAACAGATTCTGTTTGTGACGTTGTTGTTATGGTGATGTGTGTGGTTCAGCGCACGACTTCCAGGACTGTTTGCCGCACGCAGTTCAGCGACACAAAACAGCAGCAAGTTTGCGCACAAGTAAGGCACTCAAAGTGGGGAAAGCAGCGTTTCGCAGAATGCAAAAAGACCTGTCTGGAGAGCCCAAAATCTTACTCGTTCCACGTCTTGACTGTTGTCTTTTCTGCTACAAACAGCTCCTCTTTCCTTCGTTGAGCCGCCACACGCTGTTTTTTTTTAAGGGGATGGTGGACGAGTTCGCGAACGAAAAAAAGAGAAAAGCGCGACACAGGAGCCGCGGACCTCGGCTGGGGAAACCCTGTTACGGGCCACATCTTTTCACGATCGACATTTCGTGGTGTGTCTCCTGCAAGGGGAACAATCACTGTTTGGTCTCCTATTGGATGCGCACAGGGCTCAGCGAGATACAATCGGCGTTTGCGGGCTCCGTTAACTCCTACAGACTAGACAGGGGTGGCCATTATCACCAGCGGGTTTCGGGTATAAAAATCCAACGAAGTCGCCTGACACCATGGAGCTGTCCGCGGTCCCGTGCTCGTCAACTAAGCGGTTTAAACTTAACACCTATTAATAATCAAGATGTCAGAGGAACAACAGTGTGAGTGGACAAGATTTGGTAAGTCTGGTCTGAATGTCTCCAAGGTCATTTTGGGGTTCATGTCCTATGGGTCCAAGACGTGGGCTGATTGGGTTGAAGACGATGAGGAAAAGATCTTCGGTATCTTGAAGAGGGCTTACGACATGGGTTTGAGAACCTATGACACCGCGGACTGTTACTCCAATGGTCAGTCTGAGATAATCCTAGGAAAGTTTTTGAAAAAATACAACATCAAGAGAGACAAGGTTGTGATTTTTACCAAGGGTTACTGCCCAATTGATGAAGACCAGCAGCTTACTCAATTTGACCTCCCGACTACCAGACTGGATTTGCTCAACTCCAGGGGATTGAGTGCTAAGCATCTGACCGATGCATTGGAAGGTTCGGTTAGAAGGCTGGGTACACATGTTGATGTGTACCAAATACACAGAGCTGACCCCAATGTTGAACCAGAAGAGGTCATGAGAACGCTGAACAATCTTGTTCAGAGAGGGCTCACGAGATACATTGGGGCTTCTAGCATGAAGACATACGAGTTCATTGAATACCAGACCGTTGCGGAGAGACATGGCTGGGTCAAGTTTATCTCTATGCAGAACTACTATAATTTGCTTTATCGTGAGGAGGAGCGTGAGATGGACCCATACTGTAAAAAGAATGGAATTGCCCTGATACCATGGTCGCCAGTTGCTAGGGGTGTTCTCACAAGACCAGCGTCTGCAACCTCTGATAGACTGAAGAGTGATGGTCATATTTTCGATGTGTTGGGTCTTTCCCATCTGACCAAGGAAGACACAGAGATTCTGAACAGAGTAGAGGAGCTTTCCAAGAAGCATAACGTCTCCATGGCAGTCATTGCCTCTGCGTGGGTCATTGCTAAAGGTTCGCTTCCAATCATTGGAATCAGCAGTGAAAAGAGACTTGAAGATGCCGTGATGAGTTCCAAACTTAAGCTCAAGGCGGAGGAGCTTGCTTACCTTGAAGAACCTTATGCGCCAAAGAGAGAACTTCAAGTGGGTATCTCTGAATAACCTATCAAGTTTCAATCTTGTTTTATTCAATGTTTAGTTTGTAAGCTCAATATTAGTAAATATCATTGGTTTGAATCAGTCCCAAGTAAGGGCCTGGAAACATCAATAAAGGCTCATTCATGCACATCGAAAGTTCGCGGTAAATATAATCGATTTCCATGCTTTCTATTCTTCTCGGTTCTTTATACAGGGGAAACTTTACACCGTCTTAAAATAAAACAGATGAGCCTTTCAGGGCTCGAGAAACAGTGTTTTGCTGTTCTCGATGATGAGACGCTGTTTGAGGAGGACCGTGTCGACAAAGTTGAGGAGCTTGTGCGGCTTCGGTATTCCAACTTGTCACCCGAACAACACCAAAAGATGACCGTCGACATCATGTGGAAACATCAGGATCCCTCCAGAAAAGTCAAACCAACCATCGTAAGGGTTGAAGATGTGGTGTCTAAGATTGATATACCAGATCTGGAAAGGAGACTACAGCTTGAGAGACAGTTTATGGAGCTTGACGCCATGAATCAAGCCTCTGAGATAAGAAGCAACCCATCGTCAAAACCGCAACGTCAAACAGAAAATGATATTGATTATGAGAGTCTACTGAAGGACACAAATGACTTAAAACAAGAGCTCTATGGAGATCAGGAGTTCCCAAAGGTTTCAGATAATTCATCTCCTATTGACCATATCAGCTCTTTTTTCAACGGAGCAGTGTCTAGAACAAGGATCAACCAGGCACTTAAAAGTTCTGGATATAGCATCTTAGATTCCTTAGCACTTCTTATTGACCAGTTGAAGAATGAGCAAAATGAGACGTCTCGGCATCTTGATACTGTTGCAGCAGCAGCGACACCAGACGGACCCTTCTTTGATCCAGGAAAGAAGAATAAGGCCATCTGTGCTTTCCTCCTGAAACACGGAAAATGTCTAAGATCTGACTGCCAGTTTAGTCATGATATTGACCAAAGAGTTTGCTCTTTTTGGCTGAATGGTCGCTGCATTGCGGGTGACCAGTGCCAATTCAAACACAGTCTCGGTGACCTCTCAGGATACAGCATACCCGGACAGATCACCTCTGTTTATCAGGAATCACCGATACCTGCTGAAGAAGAATTCCCTCCGTTGCAGGCATCCGGTGCTTCTTCAAGGCAGAGAAAGAAGTTCAACGTAGGCTCTGCTTCAACATTTACTCCGTCGGCAATCAGTTCTGTGCCAGTATTTGTGCCATCCAGCACCAGCTCGCTATTCAACCCCTCCGCATCCCCAAGCGACTATACGCCTCCGATGACGCGCCCATCGACTGGATCAAGTGCTATTTCCGTTGTGAAGCCACTTCGCAAGCCGAAGACGGCCCCTTGGGAAGATTCACAAAATGAGAGCTTCAAAAACTACATGCACCACCGAGTAAACTCCATAAAGTACGAGTCTCAGAGAAAAAAGTACGCACGAATTTCTACAGATGCCTGGAAGTCAAATGACGGAGCTCGCTCCAAGCAGCTGAGTGAGAAGGCAAATATGTTCGAACGGAAATGTTTCGATGCTCTCAAACATGCCGATGATGAATTATTTAATTATTCAGAGACTGTAAACGATGAAGTATGGTTCGAGTTTCACGGTATGGAGTTTAATGAAGCCATTGAGCAGTTGGAGCACTCCCTCGGAGAGGTAAAGAACAAGTTTAAGAATCAGTCAAAGACAGTATACCTCGTTGTTCCATCAATCAGTCATGATAATTCGGACTACAAAAAGACTACAAAGCCAATATCACTATGGCTCGACCATGAAGGCTATAGATGGCAATTATACAGTTATGGAAACAGTCAATATGGATCCATTATTGCTGTTGATCCGTGGTCTAAGTGATACTAAATGAAAACGAAATCAAATCAAATCAACTGCAGTAATGTTAAACAGAGTTTGCAATAGCGTCTTCAAGTTGCTGAATAGCCTTATTAAGCTCATTGTGACCAATGATGATGAATGTCTGGATTAATCCGTCTTTTGATTCCAATTGGGTATAATGGAAACAATTCTGTTCCAAGAACTGGTCCTCATGATGGTAGTAATCCACTTCAACAGCAGCTCTCTTGACGCGTTTATTTTCATTGTCATCAGCCTCGTCACTCAGCTCGTACTTTCTGGATGGAATCAGATAGTAGTCGTAATGTTCTCCTTCGGCTTTGGTGATCTCCTCGAGCACAATCTTATACATGGCGGGTACGACCTGGATTGGCATATTGATGAAACGCTCGGAGAGGAGCAAAACAACGCGCTTATTAGAAATTCTGCTCAGAGCAGTTGAGAGGTCAAAATCAGTCTTATGAATATATTTGACATAATCAGATGATTTAGCTTCCTTCATACTGACTGGGGCCAGAAAAGCGTATGGATCTGATTCCTTACCCTCGGTCTTGATAGTGGTAGTAGTGGCGCCAAGTGCTAGATCAGTAAGAGCAGAGAGATTGAGCTTCTTGGAAGCTTCACCAATAAGTTGACGAAGAAGGTTCTTCACAGCCTGGAAGTCCACTTCGGAATTTACGTCAAAAAAATCAAAGTCGATGTCAATGATCTCAACATCTTCCTGTTCGTTCTCCTGGTGATCAGTGTTAATACAGGGTCAGAATAATGTGAGAAATATAAACGCACAGAATCAGTGCTACTGATATCAATATCAGACTCCTCTTCGTCCTGGATTCTTCTCTTAGACATTTTCTGTAGGGGTGAGGAAATAAAATAAATTAAGGCTAACGGAGAGATATGCTGTGAGGTTATAAATATTTTCGTAGACAGGATGAGTTTTGCGCATAGGACGCGCTCGCGGATAGTTACCCGGCCGACACGGGTTTCCATCAAAGACAAATCACAGTGGCGAATCCCCCATGTCAATCACTTGAATGTTACAGAACGCCACGAATCACGGCAAGAGAATATCAATTCGTAATGTCCACTCTTGAAGAGCTTGCAAATCAACCAGAGGATGAAGGTTTGGACGAGGACATTCTCTCGTCCACCACTGAAGATGTCAACAACCGGACAAGGCTCCTCGAGAATGACATCAAGGTGATGAAGTCCGAAATGCAAAGACTTTCGCATGACAAACAGGTCATGCTCGAGAAGATCAAAGATAATAAAGAGAAGATTGAAAACAACAAGCAGCTTCCATATCTTGTTGGAAACATTGTCGAATTGCTTGACGTAGAAGCAGAGGAAGAGGCACACAGCGAGGGTGCTAATGTCGATTTGGATGCCACTAGGCAGGGAAAATCAGCCGTGGTTAAGACATCTACGAGACAGACAGTCTTCTTGCCGATGGTTGGACTCGTCGACCCAGACACTCTGAAGCCTAATGACCTCGTTGGTGTCAACAAAGACTCATATCTCGTGCTCGACACTCTTCCTGCTGAATATGATTCAAGAGTCAAGACTATGGAAGTTGATGAGAAGCCACAAGAGACCTATTCTGACATTGGTGGTCTCGACAAACAAATCGAAGAACTTGTGGAGGCCATTGTTCTTCCAATGAAACAGGCGGAGAAGTTTAAGAAGCTGGGAATCAAAGCGCCAAAAGGTGCACTCATGTATGGACCACCGGGTACAGGAAAGACGCTACTGGCTCGTGCATGTGCTGCTCAATCTGAAGCTACCTTCCTGAAGCTTGCGGCACCTCAATTAGTGCAGATGTTTATTGGTGATGGCGCCAAATTGATTCGTGATGCATTTGCTTTAGCAAAAGAGAAAGCACCAACTATCATCTTTATTGACGAGTTGGATGCTATTGGTACAAAGAGATTTGACTCTGAAAAGTCGGGTGATAGAGAAGTCCAGAGAACAATGTTAGAGTTACTTAATCAATTGGATGGTTTCGGTTCTGATGATCGCGTGAAGGTTCTTGCTGCCACAAACAGAGTTGATGTCCTTGATCCAGCCTTGCTCAGATCCGGTAGATTGGACAGAAAAATTGAGTTCCCATTACCTTCCGAAGAGGCCAGAGCTTCTATCTTGCAGATTCATTCCAGAAAGATGACTGTGGATGGTTCGATCAACTGGCAAGAATTAGCAAGATCCACAGATGAGTTTAACGGTGCCCAGTTGAAGGCTGTGGTTGTGGAAGCTGGTATGATTGCTTTGAGAAATGGTCAATCAAGTGTTAAGCACGAAGACTTCATCGAGGCTATCGGTGAAGTACAGGCAAGAAAGACTAAGTCTGTCTCGTTCTACGCATAAAACATTGTGTGTACATCAAATGATCATGAAAGCATTACAACAGATTTGCTTATTAACCGTAGTAATATATGGTTCCGCTGCCTCCAGCGAGCGCAACTTTACTGACCTCTTTAGTGTTCCAGCATACTTGAGTAATAGCTTTTCCATCAACTTTTATCTTTGTGACGAGCTTGCATGTCTTCCAATCCCAAAAAATGACGTTACCAGCCGAATCACCACTCATGAGGATCTTTCCGTCAGGAGAGAATCCAATTCCAACACCAAAACCAGCGCAGTTATGACCCGTGAAAAGCTTTTTCTTGTTAGTCTTGTAACGTCCAAAAGCACCAAACACAATTACTGTGTTGTCCATTGATTGTGCTGCAAAGTATTTGCCAGAAGGATGAACTTTTGTAACAGGCATAGAATGTAACGTAGGGTCGGAGATGAGTTTGACAGGAATATTCACTTGTAAGTCCCAGATGCGTGCTGTCTTGTCCTCTGAAGTCGACACAAATCTCTTTGTATCTCCATCATTGAGGAATGTAATGCTGTTGATGGATCCCAAATGATGATCATATGTTTGAATAACTTCGTGCTTCTCAATATCGTAGTGCTCGACCTTGTTGTTTGAGAGGCCAACAAGGAACTCATTGTCGTCGTACGGATTGAACTTCACCACATTGGGAATTGAGGAAACTTTATAGCGGGAAATACAAGCACCAGTCTCAGTGTTCCATAATTTGACTGATTTATCATAGCTTGCACTCAAAAACCGCGTTCCATCGTTATTGAAACTCACATCTCGCACAGGTTTTGAATGGCCATAAAAGCCTCTCAGAAGCTCTCTTTTATGGTACACCTCCCACAGGAAAATTTTAGAGTCATTACCACATGACAGCAGCAGGTGGTTTGTCTGCGGAAAGAACTCTATCTTGGTTGTTCCATGAGCATGTCCGTTCCATTTGTGAAGTTGTTTTTTTGGAACGAAGCACTCTTCTGGTCCATTATCACTAGTCAAGTTAATGCCAACATCTGTCGGTGCGTGCATATATGTTCTACCTTGGTAGTCATATTCTGAAGTTCCTAAAAACTCTGTCGTTTCTTCGGCTCTTTCTTCCAGTTCGTCCTCCGAATCTGTGATAGTTGGTCCTGGTGTTGGCCCTTCTTGTTTCTCTCCCCGTTCCTCCTCCCCCTCCTCTTCTTCCTCCTCATCTTCATCTTCATTCTCACTCGAGGACTGGTACTTTGCCCAAGGACCCAGATACTCCGTATCTCCAGTTGAATCGCCCACCTTGCCTTTATTCTTTCTTTTTTTCTTGATACTTCGTGATTCCTTCTTTGTGGGTCTCAGCTCTGTGATGTCTCTCTTGCGATAGATCTGTGCGCTCTTCGCATTGCCTATAACAACATTATCGTACTGTCTGCTGCTCGAGTATCCCAATTTATCAAAATTTCTTCTTTGTGTCTCGAATGTCAAATCATCAATGGCTTCCTTGACTGCGTATCCGGAGTTCCCAGCTATGATGACATTGTCTTGTACATGTTGATGTTCATCCACATGTGGCACCGCAAGCTCTGCAGTCAGTTCTGGGGCAGCTACAACTCTTCTCAAAGAGTTAGCCGGAGCTGATGATTCCTCATCCTCACTCGAAGAGTATCCTGAAACAAGTGCCATTACTCTAGTACTGCTTCAAGTCTCATGAATAACTCAGTCAAGAGACAGAGAAGAGTAGCGCGCTTTGTTTTCAAGGAACCTGAATATTTCCGTATGAGGAATTTTACCTAATGTGGATATCAAGCAAGACTACGCAATGATAATGGCGATTTAGAGAGTGTGTATAATATCATCCTTTGATAAGTATGTCATAAGTAACCAAATTAATTATGATGTATACAAATCAACGTACTCATCAATATCCATCTCATCCAGCTTCTCTGAGGCACTAGCGCTCAAGATGGCATCAACCTTGACTTTGTCACCAAAATGTTCGGCAACATGTCTCTCAAACTTTGCGAGCAAAACTGGCTTACCTTCATCTCTTCTCTTTCTGTGTCCAATTGGGAACTCAACAACAACTTCGTCCAAGATAGTGCCATCGTTCAATTCAATCTGAAGAGCGTTACCGATGTATCTTTTGTCTGGGGCGTGATAATCCGCGGTGAATTGCTTGTCCTCAACACAGTACATCTTTTCTCTGAGAGCGTCAATTTCAGGGTTAGAAGCAATATCATCACTGTAGTCATCTGCAGTCAAACGGCCATGAATCAAGGGAATGGCTATCATGTATTGAATGCAGTGGTCTCTGTCTGCATAATTGTACAACGGACCTTTCTTATCGATAATTCTCATGGCAGCCTCCTGTGTTCTGATTCTCAGAGACTTAATATCCTTGTAAGTCTTACCCAGTTCCTGTAATTTCTTGTTACAAGTAAGAGCAGCTTCGACAGCAGTTTGGGCATGAAACTCAGCAGGGAAAGAGATCTTAAAGAGAACATTCTCCATGACATAAGATCCATAAGGTCTCTGGAACTTGAATTTTTCACCCTTGAACAAGACATCGTAAAAGCCCCATGTCTTTGCAGTGAGAACAGAAGGCATACCGGTCTCGCCATTCTTGACATGGTAGGCCAAGTTAACAGCTCTGGAGACGGCATCGCCTGCTGCCCAGGACTTTCTGGACATGGTGTTTGGAGCATGTCTGTAAGTTCTGAGAGCTTGTCCGTCGACAAATGCCTGAGATAAGGCATCAATAGTTTGCTCCTCTGAAAGACCAAGCATCTTTGAAACGACAGCGGTAGTAGCCACCTTGACAAGCAAGACGTGATCCAAACCAACCTTGTTAAAGGAGTTCTCTAGTGCCAAACAACCCTGAATCTCGTGGGCCTTGATCATAGCTTCAAGAACATCTCTGACAGTAAACACTTTGCCTTCTCCGCCAGCTTTGGCTGCTCTTGTGAGATGGTCAGCCACAGCCAGAATACCACCCAAGTTGTCAGAAGGATGGCCCCATTCTGCAGCGAGCCAGCAGTCATTGTAATCCAACCAGCGAATAATGGTGCCAATAGCCCATGCACCGCGCACAGGATCCAATTGATGAGATGTTCCAATTACCTTAGTACCGTTTGGCACCACAGTTCCCGGGACAACCGGACCAATGATTCTCTTTGGTTGGTCGTACTTCAAGGCTGCGAGGCCACATCCCAAAGTGTCGAGGAAACAAAGCCTAGCAGTGTCGAAGGCAAGTTGGGAGTCGATCTTAGTCGCATGAACATAAGAAGCAATGTCCTTAAGCACCTTGTCGGCTTCAGGACGAGTGTTCTCAGTTACAATGGCCGACATTCTTCTCGCAGATGATGAGAGGTGTCTCTTGAACATCGTTAGCGGTATGGACCCTTCAAGAGCAGATGTTGGGAACAGGACCATCCCACATGGCTATGCGCTCTTATACATACGACAACGGGCTGATTTCTTTGCCGACCACGGAGCCTGGCCTCTGTGGATCCATGGAATTTGTCGCTGCTTCGATAATTTGGCGCAAAAAGTTGGCCACGCAAACCAGGCTGCTAGTGAGGGGTAGCTTTCCGTGTCGGGCTCGAGAACAGGCGGTCCGCGACTCGGGTTTCCATATTCGGCGGAGTGGATCAGAGCTTATGACCTCGGTAAACAGCCGTTACATCTACTTGTTTGGTATGTGTATGTGAATAAATAGCGTTTAGGCGATAGATATATTTCCTATATGTATGGATAAATAGTAGGGTGCTGCATTTATGTGTTCAGCATGTCCAAGGTTATACTCTTTGGGCGCTCAATAGGCAATCCATAGATTCGGTCCCAGATGAGCTGAGACAATGGGCCTAGTGATCTGGACCCTCCGAAAATCACAGTAATGAACAATAGCTCCTTCAGGCCGTAATGCAAGAACAAAACACCGGAGGATGAGTCCACGTTCGGGAAGGGATTCTTGGTCTTCCCGTGCTGTGTCAACACCCCAGGTGCGATGTTGCTCAGGTTCTTCACAAGTTGGAAGTTGGCATCGTCCTTGAACTCTTGGGCTCTCTTGGATCCAAACTCAATCATTGCTTCAAAACGTGGGTCTGGTTTTCTGAGTACACCGTGGCCATAGCCAGGAATGACCCTCTTAGAGTTTAGTAAGCTCCACAAGTGAGCCTCAATCTTGTCCTTGTTGCCAATGTCTCCACCAATAGCCTCTTTCATCTCCAGAATAAAACGGACCACCTCTTGTGCAGCTAATCCGTGCAAGGGTCCTGCGAGACCTTCAATACCTGCGCTGTAACTGAGGAATGGGTCACTCAAAGCAGATCCAACCAAATGGGTGGCGTGAGCACTGACATTTCCTCCCTCATGGTCTCCATGGAGAGCACAGTACAATCTGATCAAGTTGACAAAGTCCTTTGACTGCTCCTCGGAACTTCCATTTATGTTCTTAGACTCGGTTGTAAATCCCATCAATTGAGCCATGTTGTAGCTCCAATCCTTGTTGAAGTCTATCTGTCCCAGAACTTGCCCATCGTGATAGGTGTTGCTGTAGATGCGACCAATAATGGTAGGTAGCTTGGCAATAAGAGTGAGAGAGTCGTGAAAGGCGTACTCCCAATACTCATTTTTTGGAATTCCCCTAGCATATGCCTTAGCAAATTGAGAATCATTGTTTAAGGCACTGATGGCGATGGAAAGTTGTGTCATTGGATGCATCGTCTTGGATGGCAGAGAGTCCAGGACCTTAACGAGGTAATCAGGCAACTCTGATTCAGCAACGAGGTCAGCACTAAATGTGTCAATTTGACCCTGAGAAGGCTTCTGGCCTGTGAGTAAGAACCAAAACATGGACTCTGGTAAGAATTCAGACTTTGGATCTAGAGCTTCGTCGCGCTGCTTTGGGAGGAAACCCTGGCACTCCTGTATGGTATGTCCATGGAAAGTAACTCCTTTCTCTGGGTCAACACTAGAAGACTCCCACAGAAGTGCAGAATAGCCACGCATTCCGCCAATGGTTCCTCCAACAGTGAGATCTCCAATCTTCTTATTTCCCAAGTTCTTCTTCACACTCTGATAAAGTTCCACACGCTGTGGTATGACACTCTTGAGCGTGGTCTTGAGGTCTGGCTGACTGGAGTATCGGCGCACTGCTTGGCGTATCTGTATTCTCAACATCTGGATTGATTGATGCTGCTTGTGGTTTTCTGTTAATAACTGAAAACTGTGGTAGTGGGGCCCGACTCTTTATACATAGCGGATCAGGGGATAGACCCCGCCTTTGCACAGCTTAGAATGATGGCATCTCGGGCCACGACCCGCTCCACATATGAAAAATGCTGTAAAGGGAGATATTCCACGACAAAGGAGGTCGTCCCTAAAGGCCAAAAGGAACCCAATGTTAGATAAACGCATGATCAGTTCTCATTGCGACGTCGGCCCCGTCTCTTGTGTAGCCCCACAAACACCGTAGAGGTTCAGCCCTGCGTCTGTGTCACGGCTCACCGCTCAGAAGGGAAAGTGTCTCATTTCTTGTCGCGGACTTCCGCGCTTGTCGCTGGTTCGACCCTCGTGATTATACTCTTTTTTTCGGTTTAAGGGGTTAGGCATGGTTTTATCCGTTGCTACGATAATGCAATCAATTAACCGAAGATGACCATCTATAAATGCCTGTTGAGGGACATGGAGCTCTATATAGCAAAAACAATTAAGCGGCAAGAAGTCGTCGAGAAAACAAGAAGATATGTCGTGAAAACAGTTTCTTTGTGTCAGCGAGTTGAGCGCTGACACTGTCATAAGCATCATTAGTAGTTTAAGATGAGAGATTAGCTGACCAGAGCATTGAGCGTTCAAAATTAAAACTTCAATGGTTTTGGCTGCTCCCATGGGTTGCTCTGATCAGTGAAGTGACCGTAAGAAGCGGTCTTGAAGTAGATTGGTCTAGCCAAGTCCAATTCCTTGACAACAACACCTGGTCTCAAGTCAAAGTTGTTTCTGATAATCTCAACCAACTGGTCAGAAGTGTACTTGGAGGTACCATAAGTCTCGACAAAGATGGACAATGGCTCAGCGACACCAATAGCGTAGGACAATTGAACCAAAGCTCTTCTGGCCAACTTAGCGTGAATCAGAGACTTGGCGATCCATCTAGCAGCATAAGCAGCAGATCTGTCGACCTTGGAGAAATCCTTACCGGAGAAGGCACCACCACCGTGAGCACCCCAGCCACCATAAGTGTCCACAATGATCTTTCTACCAGTCAAACCGGCATCACCCTGAGGACCACCAATGACGAATCTTCCAGATGGCTGGATGTGGTAGATAGTCTTATCGTCAAGCAAGTGCTCTGGAATGACCTTCTTAATAATGTGTTCCTTAATCTCAGATCTAAGATCCTCAGTGGAGATCTCGTCAGCGTGCTGAGTGGAGATAACAATAGTGTCGACTCTCAATGGGACAACAGCACCGTTGTCGTTCTTGTACTCGACGGTGACCTGAGTTTTGGTGTCTGGTCTCAACCATGCCAAAGAGCCAGATCTTCTTGCATCAGCAAGAGCCTTGTTAAGCTTGTGTGCCAACAAAATAGTCAATGGCAACTTTTCTTCGGTCTCGTCGGTGGCATAACCAAACATGATACCCTGGTCACCGGCACCAAGGTCTTCAAGAGCCTTCTCGTAGTGCAAACCCTGAGCGATATCTGGAGACTGCTGCTCAATGGCAACAAGGACGTTACAAGTCTTGTAGTCGAAACCCTTGGCGGAGTCATCGTAACCAATGTGCTTGATGGTGTCTCTGATGATCTTCTGGTAGTCAAGCTGGGCCTTAGTGGTGATCTCGCCGAACACCATGATCATACCTGTCTTGGAGGCAGATTCACAGGCAACCTTGGACAATGGGTCAACGGTCAAACAAGCGTCGAGGATAGCATCGGACACTTGGTCACAGATTTTGTCTGGGTGTCCCTCACCAACAGACTCGGAGGTGAAGAGGAAGGTCTCAGAAGAAGCAGTCATCGTGGATTCTTTGTAGGTCGGAAAGAGTGGTGAAGATACGAGGATAAAATCAAAAGGGGGCGGTCCACGAAACGTGTGCCCTCTGGAATTTTTTTTCTTTATATAGGACGGTGAACGAGGACAAAAAAATCTCCAATTCTGCGGCGCAAACCGATCAGTCACGTGCACTTTCGAAATTTTACTGGCATGTGATCGACGCCACCGCAGAGATGCGGCGCCTCTCGGGCATGTGACAATGGCACATAAAGTGAAACATGTGTTTATGTGTCTCTACTCTGTCAGCTTTATTATAGTACAATTACATTATGTATGTCATCTCTATAGGTAGGCGCATTCAGATTCCAGCCACCTCTTGGGTGCCATTGGCAACGACGTTTTTTGGTTGCACCTTGGTCAAATGCTCCTCGTCAAACTCCGTGAAGTCCACAGGCTCATTGCCCGTAAGTTCTTTGTACTTGGATAAGGCAAGCTTTTCAAGCTCGACAGCATCTTCGTATACCACTGAGCCCTCCTCGTTGTAGATGCGGGCATTGGCAAAGATGAGATGGATATCCTCGATGAACTCCCGGAGAGTGTGGTATACGTTGGTGTGGATTCTCTTCTTGATCATGTCAAAAGCAATAGGATACTTGATCAAAACGTAATAGTCTGGGTAAAGCTTTTTGGCTGGCTTCACCATAAAGATATCACTCAAACGGCGGCCATCCTCATTGTGATAATCAATCAAGTCTTCGCAGATATTCTCACACTGCAGGTTCAATGTGTCACGCTGGTCTGGAGAAAGAATCTCCCCTCTTGGAAGACGACTGGTTGGTGTCTGGCTCTGGCCACGGCTGTTAGTAGCGCCGCGGCCACGACGACCTGGACCACCTTTCTTTCCACGGTTGCGTGAAGCACCTGGCTTATAATCCAAAGCAGGTGGTACAGAAGAAGAAGGGTTAATCTCTTCATCACCAGGAGGTGCACTTCGTCTCTTTTTTCCAACAGTACTTGTCTCCTCTTCTTCCTCTTCATCATTCCCGTCGTCGAGATCATGTTTCTTTCTGGATCTCTTCTTCTTCGATTTCATCGGGGCATCAAACTCTTCATCATCAGTGTATTCGCCCTCAATTTCTCTTAACCACTGTTCTTCAGTCAAGTTGTCTTCATAATGCATCTGTTTACGTTCTCTTGCCCCACGGCCAAGTTCCACAACTTCCTTGTCAGCCAGTTGCTCGGTTGGATCCTTCGAGAAAATAGCTGGGAGTTCTGCTTCGGTGATCAAGCGACCATACATCTTCTTATTTTTATTGGCATCATCCATCTTTTTAAACAACTCGAGTTCTCCATCGTTTCTGGACAAAATCTCGTTCAGTTCATCGTCATCCAGCTCGTCATCATCATCAGATTTTTTACTCTCTTCAGCTTCCAAAAGAGCTCTCAGGAGTGCTTCTTGCTCTTCGGCGGTGGATTTGTTATCGAACTTACCAGCTTGAATAACTTTCCCGTCAATGTCCAATTTCTGATGAGCACGTTCCAAAATAACTTCCTCCACAGAATCCTCAGTAATTAATCTCAAAATACGCACCTCGTTCTTCTGGCCGATTCTATGGGCTCTGTCCTGAGCTTGCAAATCTTGGTGAGGATTCCAATCAGTATCAAAGATAATAACAGTGTCAGCAGTCTGCAAGTTCAAACCTAAACCACCAGCCCTAGTGGATAACAAGAAAGCAAAGTATTCAGAATTTGGTGCATTGAACAATTTAAGCAAATGAGAACGATCATCTGGCTTGGTCGAACCATCAAGTCTCAGGTATTTCAAGTCGTTTAGTCTCAAGAAATCCTCCATAATATCCATAATTTGAGTCATCTGGAAAAATATCAAAACTCTATGTCCAGACGCCTTAAACTTCGGTAATACACGTTGGAGCAGCTCAAACTTACCAGCAACTCTCCAAATGTTGTTGTTGGTCTCATGGTTTGGATTAATCAGATCTTCAATCTCCTCGAAAACGAAGGGATGGTTACAAATCTTTCTCAACTGCATGACAGGATTGTTCAAGCCCTTAACAGGAATAAAGTTCTCGCCTGTTTCATCACAAATGAAAATTTGGTGGCACTTCAACATTTGCTGGTAGAGCGATCTCTGAAGAGCACTCATCTTACACTTGATCACCTTTTCAACCTTATCTGGCAAGTCCTTCTCGACGTCCTTCTTCAAACGACGCAGCAAGAAAGGTCTCAAAACTTTGTGTAATCTTCTGATAACCAATAGAGTCTCTTCTTCGGAAAGTTCGATCTTATCTTGACCACCTGTATTAGCAAATGGTGTGTTGAACCACTCATCAAATGACTTCACAGAGTTAAAAATTTTTGGAAGAACAAAGTTTAGCAAAGCCCACAATTCGGGCAGGTTGTTCTGCAGCGGAGTACCAGTTAAAATAAGACGATAATCTGTGTGGTAAAACTGCGTCAATGTGTATGAAAGCTTGGAGTTGCTGTTTTTCATTCTGTGGCCTTCATCAATAATCATATGTGCCCAGCTGATTTTGGACAAAAGAGGACGATCTTTGATAATGTATTCAAACGTAGTCAAAAGAACCTGGAAGTTTCCATTTCTTATATCTTGTTGCATAATTTTTCTAGCATTTGGAGGACCCTTATATGTGATTTTCTTCACAGCAGGAGCCCATTTCTCAAATTCTAAATTCCAATTTGTAAGAGTAGATAGAGGAACAATGACTAAGAATGGACCGGAAATCTTCTTCACCTCAATCAGGTAAGTTATCAGTGAAATACTCTGAATGGTTTTACCCAAACCCATTTCATCAGCCAAAATACCGTTCAAGTGGTTATTGAAAAGGGATACCATCCACTGTAAACCTTTCAATTGGTATTCCTTCAATTCACCACCTACTAGGATGCTTGGCTGAACTTTGACTTCTTCCTTGATTCTATGAGCAACGGAGTAATAGTCAATATTTTCGTTGTCTTCCATGTTATCAAATTCATCATTAACTTCTCTTCCAGTAGCCTTGGCGTGCTCATGTGTTTCCTTCTGCTGTTCTTTAACAGCATGGGCCAAGGAATCTAAAAATGTGTTGGTCTGTTTCAACAAGTGAGTAATTCTAGTGTCCTTGGTCTGATCAAGCAGCTTGATGTAAGCCTCTTCATCATTAGCTTTCAAAGCTTGCAAACGCTGCTTGGCGTTTCTCTCAATTCGTCTCTGTTCCTCTTTCTCGATTACAGAGTGCGTTGAAGAAATAGATCTACCAAACTTGAGAATGGCCTCTTTCTTGTCATTCCTCTTCCTTATGATGGAAAAAGAGTCTGCTGTAAGCTTCTCAATCTGATCAAACTTCTTCTTGTGTTCAATTTTACGCTTTAGGCTCATCTGTTGCATGTGAAGATGAGTAGTTGTGGACGCATCCATCAAATTAATCCTGCGAATCTTTGCAAGAAAGTTGGGGTGTGTGTTTGTAAGCAATGAGTTCTTAAAATAATTAAAACTCACCACATGCCCCCTCATAGCCTTCTGTAAAGGTAAAAGCCTCAAAGAGTAATAGTCAATCAAGTCATCCAGCTTCTTGTTGTCAGTGTCATCAACTCCTTCAAGTTCAAACTTGAACTCTTCTAGAGTAGCATCAATTTCAAGCTGAATTGACGCTTCTCTGAGATCAGCAGCACCGGCGAGATCTAAGCCTGGAGGGAATACACCTGGCGTTATAACTCGAGACTTCGGATGGCTCAATACATCATATGGAACTTCTGTCTGTTGTACTGGTTTGGCATAGCTTTGCACCTCAATTTTGGGGTCATTTACGGGCATAATTGTCGTGATCTCAGGATGTTGTTCCTTGAGCTTCTCAATAGGCATGATCTTATCAAACTCGGCAGTCACAATTTGCATAATCTGGTCGTCTGTGGCTGTGGGTGTCGATTTTGATGGAATTACTGGGGTAGGTTGTTGTGATTGGATTGGTTGGCCGACAATTGGAGAGGCATCATTAGAAACAGATTGTGATAATGAAGCTTGAGGTGTTATGTGAGAAGAAATTTGGGGTGTGCTCGCCATATGTGGCGGTTGTTGCGGTATCGTCTGAGGCTGTGATACAGAAGGCTGCCTTGCAGACGGCCCAGACAATGATGATCCAGGACCTTGGTTCCCAGTCCCTTTTGGAGGGTTGTTTCTCATAGATGAAACTAGAATGCTGTTGACCTCCGGTGGTATTGGCATATTCTTGACAAGGCATTTGAATGCAGCAATTTGTGCTTTGAGAAGAATAGATTGGTATGGCGCAAATAATCCCATTTGCATCTGTCCTCCTTGCTGCCCTGCCATCTGCGGTCCTGCCACTGGTGGAGTTGGTATCTGCGTCTGTTGTGGAGTTGCAAGAGACGATGATGATGGCATTCCGGGAGAGTGAGTGCTGAAGCCATTGCCATTCATACCTTGTGGTTGAGAAGGCTGGCCCTGGAATTGATTCTGCTGATGCAATGGTAGCTGTTGCGATAACATCGGCGACTCGTTATGTGCTCTATTCTGATGTTGCTGCTGCTGTTGTTGTTGTTGTTGCTGTTGTTGTTGTTGTTGTTGTTGTTGTTGTTGTTGTTGTTGTTGTTGTTGTTGTTGTTGTTGTTGTTGTTGTTGTTGTTGTTGTTGATTATGCCTGGCTTGCTCCTGCTGCCTCGAAATTGACTTCAACAGCTTTGACAGCTGAATGAACTCGGCATTCTGAGTGGCCGACTCGCCATACTGGGCTTTGAGCTGTTGCCAGCGCTGTGATTGACTGTTAGTATTTTCATTTCTGAAAGAGAAGATGAGATTGTGCGCCAGCGCACACAGTCGGCATAAGCTGGTGTGCAGTATTTAAACATAGTGGGTGGTAACACCAAAGAAAGCGTTCCGACAATACCCATAGCACCATACCGGCAATCCTCCAGCTGACCGATTAGAATAATAACAGCGAGTATCTCAATGTAGATCATCTGTGAGCGGTATTGGTGGTCCCACGCGTAGTGTAAACAACGCGTCGTACTTGGTGTTTTGGTGGTTGCCGCTGACGCCGGTGGCGACGCAACATTGCTGTCGATGTGTGTGCGCAGGGGGCGTTGAGGTAGGATGTTCACTCACATAGTAGAGCTTCTGGACTTCCTCCTTGGGAACCCTGCTGAAGTCCATGGCCTTGAGTCCGTATTCACCTGACTGCAGTGACTGTCCTGTCTGCCTGTGGAGAGAAGCCCGTTAAGAGTTGGCCCCTTCAAATTCTTAGCGGCGCGCGGGAAAACCCAACCGCGCGGCTGCCCGGAATGGTAAATCCGACACAGCAGCTCTAGAGTTCCTAAACAGGAACTTAAGTTTAAATGCACATTATATATTTGTCCATAGCCCACAAATTATATCTTTCAAGATGGCTTACTCACTCGCTGTATGCGGGCAGTACATCGGCCTGGTCGTTGTCCGAGTACGTCTTCAAGCGGGAGAACTGCTCTGTAAACTTCAGTGCACCCCCAGAGTTGAAGATTACACGTAGCTCCCATTGATACAGGTAGTTTAACCCGCCATTGGGGTTCGTGATCCGGAAGCAGATTAGATATCTGTTGCTTCCAAACCATGGCATGTCAAGCTTGTGGGAAAGAATGTCTTTGTATAAAAGGGTGAAGTTGTCATTGCCCTCACTCCCATTCCCTGAGGAAAGAACAACCACTCGATGAGACGTGAGGTAAATGGACCCTTTCAGCGATATGGTCTCCGCTTTGGGTTGGTTGATCGGTGTCAGCTCAATCGAAACCTGTTCATCCTGTGTATATACAAGAGTCTCCTCAGGAAGCGCCACAAAGGGTTCGGTGTCGTTATTCTGTCTTGTCACCCAGTTTAGAGACATTCTTCGTTGCTGTCTTTCTGTTGTTGGGTGTGAATATAAGGTAAGTGTTTACGCCACTGAACCTTTTTTGAAGCAGCCAGCGTGGGTAGGCCTCCCGCGGCCCGCGGGGTCTCTATTGTGGCATACTTTAGGCAATCATATACATTCACTATTAACCAAACAACTCCTCCAGATCTTCGTCATCAATAATCACCTCATTGCTATCATCTCCTACTTGTACTGGTCTGTCGTCTCCATTGTTCATACCTCCACCTTGCTCTTCTTCTTCATCCTCCTCCTCCTCCCCCTCCCCCTCCTCCTCCTCCTCTTCATCTTCATCTTCCTCTTCGCCCTCCTCATCGTCGTCGTCGTCGTCATCATCATCATCATCATCATCATCCATATCCTGGCCGACCGTAGACGCGTTGTTTTGACTTGAAGCTGCATTTGCGTGACCTTCCTCCTCCTGCTTCTTGGAGTTCACCTTGTCTTCAGCAATTCTGAGTTGTCTTCTCTTGTTTTCCAGTTCCTTCTCCAACTTGCTGATACTGCTGATGAATCTGTCACGAAGAAGGGGATTACTTGTCTTGTCCAGTCTCGCCTGATTCTGTTTAACAGTAGCCTGCAACTCAGTAATCTCATCTCTGAGGAGAGCATTGTGCTGCTCATCCTCATCAACCTCGACCTTGCGGTGCATTCCAACTTCGTTGTCACTGTTGACGTCGTCATCATCGTCATCGTCATCTTCATCATCATCATCGTCATCCTCTTCTTCATCTCCTTCCAAGACCTGCTCCAATTCAAGCTCCAAGTCATCAATTCCATCATTGATCTCATCTTGCTCCTCCTGTTCTTGGTTGAATGCTTGCTCTTGTTTTTCTTTAGAAGCTCGAATGATCGTTCTTGCAGCTTCTTCTTCGTCAATAACTCTGGATGGAATAGAATTGGCCGATGACACATTAGAACCAGATTCATCAGTGTTTCCAATGTTTTCTGGATCCACAAGCTCATACGTTGATTGCATAGCTTCCTCGTCCATTCTTAATAGCTCATCAACACGTACTTCAATAGCTTCGATTCGATCCTTTGAGAGTTGACGGCGGTATTCGCTCCTTGCGATGTTCTTCATAGGGGGTGAAATGCCACTGTCATATTCCTCTTCTCCTGATGATATTTCGTTGATTTCGGACTCGTCATTTACACGTCTGAGAACCACTAATATCTCCGTTATGTCGACAGTCTTAAAGATATTCTTCTTGTCCACAGTTTTGCTTGCCTCGATAATGTTGGGGAGACGCATGAGCTTTGCCACATATGTGGTGTTGTCCACATAGATCCAGCACCGACGTCTATCCTTCCACTTGATGGAAAATCCATTGAGATCGCCGCTCTCAACACAATGACGAACATAGTCAAGCTCGGCATCTGGTAGCATCCTGAGAACGATGGCCCCTTCCACAAGCGGGTCGTCTTCAATCTCTGAATCTTCTGAGTCGTAACCTTCACCAGGGATTCGTGTTGGTTTCACTCTTATTCTTGGTACATTTCTCTTTACCTGAGCAGCCTTTGTCTTGGGGCCGCCAAGCTTGATCTTGATATTTGGTGTCTTCGACTCAGTAGGTACGGGCAATGCGACCTTAGGGCGCTGTGCAGGGACGGGAAGCCGTACCTTGATTTTGGTCTCTTTTTCTGTAGCGGGATCCGTCTTTGTCCCAAGATTCTTGATTTTGATCTTCATTGTTGCTCTGTCCACTGCCTAAGTTATGAGCGGTGTTCAAGTTGCGGTTTGTTTATGTTAAAGCGGAGAGTCATCTTCTCTGAATTTGAAGACAGGTTCGCGGGAAAATTTTGGGGCAGTTAGGTTGGCCCACCATCTGTTCTCTAGGCATCTCATCACCTCTTGTCTCTGTGGCCAACCTATTTCTTTGGATTTGTATTCTCCAGTGATACCGCCCTTGATACACAGCATAGGACCTATGGTACGAATACCCGTATTGCCTGTACAGACACTCAGGAGCTATCAGAACGTGTCCTTTCTTAAAAACCCCTCGGTGGCTACCAAGATCGTTGATAATCTGACCTACAACTATGATTCCTCAACTCTGAGCATATTAGATGTGTACCCTGGTAGCCTATTGTTCTCTTCTGCTCTTCATAACAGTCTGCAACCGAAACAGCATATCCTTCTAGAGTCGAGGTTGAACCTTTGCAAGCATATCGAATCAACATTGAGTCAACTCAACCATATTCCAGAGGCAAAGGGAAATACATTCCAATTCATCAAGCAGAATCCGTACAACTGGGAGACTTATCTTGATATCACAAATGAGGAAACAGGCATTCTTCACCCTGGATTTGAGAGCCGCGACCACATACACTCAAAGCTACTGCTCGCAGGGTATGTTTCTGAAGAGTCTCTTCTTATGCAATGGCTCGCTTGTCTTGGAAACCAGAATTGGATTCAAAGATTTGGGAATGTCAGAATGCTTTTGTGGGTTCCTGAGGCATCGGCAATCAAAGTTCTTGCAGGCCCTGGAACCCCAGCGAGACACAAATGCTCACTCGTGAGGGAAAGTTTTTCTGAAACCCGTCTTATTGCTACCCCAGAAACTCCGAAGGTTTCCAAGCTCGAGGAGGCTATAAAGCTTAATAACTCACTCGTATTTGACCCCGGCGATTTGACGTCTGTCCCCATGTCTTTGCTGGAGATTAATCCAAAGGATAACACTATTGGTAACATGTTCTCCTGGGACTATGTGACGAAGAATCTCATGATCGTACGCACCAAAACTGTGGCAGAGAGTGTGAGAAATCTTGGTCCAGGAGCAGAGGAGTACTACCAGGAGAAACTCCCTAAAAGTCTTCTGAAGAGGAGGGTCAAAGATTTAGAGGCTCCAGACTTTCAGCTGATCGCAGAGTACTTTGATCTCTGGCCCTTCAAGCCTGAAACGCTAATTGACGACATCGAGTAATAATCTTACACCTAAAATTCATAAACAAGCATTATAGCTATCACTTATTGCATACAAAGTCTGTACATATGATCCCTTTTCATTCGTAGCACCGCTGATGCGCTTCCCCCAATGAACCGCGCCTCTGCACCTCGCGAGGCGCTAATTGTCAGGATCACTATTATTCATTTTACTCTCTACATTTAACACTCAAAATCCACACAAACCAAAATGGCGGATATGTCCTCCGGCGGGTCAGCCAAAGACAGCACGCTCTACTTTGTGGTGGATGTTTCTGCTATCACAAAAGGCCTAGGGAATATCCGCAAGTGGCTCGAAACCTCAACAACAGATGCTTTGCTCTTCATTCCCTCTTACACAATTCATGAGCTTGACTACCTAAAAAAGGGCATTTCCATGACGGCAATCAATGCGCGAGAGGGAATGAGGCTTATTGAAAAAGTGGTATCCAACGAAGACGTGGATGTGGCCTGCAGAGTGATGATCGAGACGCCCAAAGAGGTTGGTCCAAAGTGGAAGGACTGCATGAAATATAAAACCCGTGCTCCTCGCGTGAATGAATTCAAACCTCACCATTCCACTCCTACTATTCCCGTCACCATGTCTGAGACTGAAGCCGTCGAATTGACTGTTCATGCTGAGCCAACTAGTGAGGGCGATGATCAATCCGAAAGAGCTGAGATGCCAGCAAGACTTCGCTTCTTACTCAGACCTCTCATCAGGAAGGTCCACATTGAACGCCAGAATTGGATTTTTGTCACTGAGGATAATTCGACTCGTATTTGGGCTGAAAGTTTCAGAGTTCCCTGTATAAATGTTTCGGAGGCAGATTCCCTTCTCTTCCATACCAATCATTGGGATTCCGCCATCCCACGTTTCACTCAGCTGAGCAACTCTGAATCCCCGATCAACCAAAATCAGCTGTCTAACCAGGGCAAGAAGAAAAGAATCAGAAAGAAGAAGGGAAATGAAAATGTCTCTACTCTCCCTATTGTTAGCAAGTCAGGGCCAAGAGGTTCACATGAGGTCAAGCTCGAGAATTTTGATGATATGGACTTTGTTTCAAGAGGTAAAGGCGACTTGTGGGTCCCATGACATCTAACATTTTTCAATGCTCCTGTCAATCCTCATCAATTCAAAACTCTGGCGTATGTATTTCTTTCATCTTGTGTTCCTGAATTTTGGTGCATCTATGTTCGGCTCTTTGCTCAAGATACCCTTTTCTCAAGGTACCAACATCTTCATGGTCAGGTGAGCCGCAATTCCTGAGACCATAGAAATTACAGGATGACAATAGGAGCTCTTGTTGGATTTTCCGGAATCTATTTTTGAAAACAAAGAATGAATACGCCTGCTACATGATACTACGTCTTGATATGACTTTTGAAATGACACGTTCGTTTATATTCTCTATTACGCAGAAGTTTCCACGCCCAACAATTAAGTCAGTAATCCATACGTGCTGGAAAATTCATCTTGAATAAACAATGTTAATATACTCGACCGCCTTTGTCTAATGTCGCTATGTAGTAAGTGAAGTGGATCATGTTGGACAAATCGTCAGATATATAGTCAATGGTTGTACTCATCGAGCCCGGTACTGAAACAAGGCCCTAACATTAGAGATGCCAGAAAAAACATACTTAGAAAAGACAATCATCACATGAAAAGCCAAAATAAAACCACAATCACTTGTAACTGCACTAACAATTTAAGAGAAAGCAACTCACGCAAGAATAAACCACTCAGGAGGACACAACAAGCTTGTGAACTAAGCTTTGAGCATTCACAAGCCAGAGCTGTCCTCAGCCCAAACAGAGTCCCCCAGCCTCACAACAACTTTTTCGTTTATCAAGATATAGAAAGAAGAAGGATCCCGCAAATTTTTCCATTTTTTCAACTCTTCCAAACTGGCCGAAAACGGGTTTCCTTAGGGCTCCTGTTTTACCCGTAACATATTGGCAGATAATACATCACAAATCGCAAACTACGAGTTAGTTATTACAATCATTTCGATTAAAGAAAGCAAGTTTACAATCAAATTACTCGGTAACCAAAGGATTCACATCATTGCTAACCAGCATTGGTGCGACCTCTGAGCCACAAGTTCCCGGTCTGCTCCCATTAGACAGTGCAGACGAGCCATCAGGGGCCTTATCATCTTTCAATTTCTTTTTTTCTTCAATTGGGGGATTCGTAAGAGCGATAATCTCTTTGTTCAATGACTTTACCTGATCGCGTAAATTTTCAATATCCTGATTTAAATGAAGTTGTTTGGTGAGTAACGCCTTCTTCCACTCCTTGAATCTCTTCTCCTCATGTTGAATCATTTCTGCATATCTGCTCTTGTCCAGCAACATTCTGTTAACAAATACAGGATTCCACTGAGCAACCAACTCGTCAACATGTTTCTTACCAAACACAGAAAGAATAATGGCTGTGTCATAACCACTTATGAAATCTGGGTTATCAAAGTCCAAATTCTTCTCCTTCAAATACTTGATTCTCTCTTCGTTGGCGAACTGTGGGTCCAAGATTAATTCCTTTGCACTCTTAATCCTTGTCTTAATCAATTTGTCTCGACACCCTTCGTAATAGGACTCTGTGGAATGAATCAAGTCCACCATGTTGTTCGCCATCAAAATATCTCTCAACTTGACAAAGTCACAATGCTCAGGGTTCATCACTTCTGCAACTCCCCATTTATACTTTCTTCCACGAACAGCCTCACCAGTTTCGTTGTTTACAACAAATGACTCGGAGCCAATCAATGAAAAGGGAACTTGTTTAGCAATGTTTTGCTTTACTTCATCATCTTCAATAAACTCACAAATCTTAATGTTCTGGCTTTTCAAGATCTTTCTTATCAAGTCTTTTGTCTCCGACATCTCTGTGGAAGTGAACATATCCGCCTTAGCAATCACTGGAATCAAATTAACACGACTAGAAATGTGTTTCATGGCCTCAATCTCCGTTGGTGACAATCCGCGTGAAGAAGCATTGATGAAGAAGAGGCATACATGGACTCTGTTATCCACCTTCAAAGATCTGTCGGGTTGCTCATCTTGGAACATGTAAAGTCTCAACTGTTCATCTATGTAGTCTGTCACTGGAAGATAAGCATACAGGTTGTTGATGTAGTCACAGAACCCTGGAGACTCGATGATGGTGAGATCCAAATCAAAGGTGTCTTCTGTAAGGCAAACTCTGTGAGTAGCAATGCCGCTTCCTCTCTCAAAAGTCAAATTTGGCGTCATGTTCTCGATCTCCGACCAAATGTTAGGCATCACATCTGTACCGAACAAGGTGTTGATAAAGGTTGTCTTTCCTGCACCGGCCTGACCCACAAGCAAGAGGTTGAGAGTCGCCCCCTTCTTGGCCCTCATGTTCTCTACTTGCTGAGGAAGGGCGCTAAGCCCCACGTTGTAGATTGGGTTTCCAAAACATGGCTTTGGGGGTTTCTGCTTCAGTAATATCTTCTCATTGAGATGTTGGAACTGCTTGAAACGCAAGATCGCCTCACTGACCAGGGTCTCTTGTTCAATGGTCATTGATCTGATTCCTTGACCTACTGCAACTGTATTAAGCTCAAAATGGATATTGGGAATGTCGTAGTGGTCATCGATGTGTTAGACAGTTGTCAAAATTCAAGCGGGTCACTTTTGTGATATGTTTGAAGAGCTACAAAAGACAAAGGGTCACAAAAGCGGAGTTCGGCGGCCGATACATCCTTTATCACCGGCACCCCTTCATTTACCCATATTTCGGAACCTAACAGAGTTCAATAGCTTAATTGCCACTTCTCGGTAGTCTAGAACCGTATGCGCAAGGGGTACATCCAACCTTGTGAAGATGGCGGATGTTTAAATGTCCAGGCTGTGGTTGAAGGTTGCTGGTACGTCGTTCAAGTTTCCCTGACTAGGAAAGCGCCTAATTTTGTAGTGAGGCACAAAAGATTATGGTTGTTCTTTTTACCTAAATAACACTCTTACAGTATCAAATAAGGTAGAAGTAGTAGTTATATGTAGAGATTATGGGAACCTGAACTTTCAAGTGGAGGAACAACGAGGGCCCTTTTAGGTTGCCTCGAATAAATCTAGTTGATAGGTGCTCATCACGAAAAGGTGAAGCGGTGCGCCAGTTCGCCTACACGTAACTATAGATTACGTTCTCTGACAGATCGCTTCTATATAAAGACTCATCTATATACAACAGAAAATAAAGGGGCTATTAAGGAAGAAAGAAAAATTTTCTTCATTAATTATGGTATCGTTTTTTTCGATTTCCAATCTGGGGAATAATTGTTGAGTTCATGTTGACTTACTCTAATAATCTTTGAATCCCAAAAGGGGGGTGTCTTTCAGAAAAATCAGTATCATTAATAAATTATTTATCGTATATTCATGTAAGAAATAGTCAAATGGCTTACTATCTTCAAAAAGGGTATTATACATTCATAGAAAAAAAATGGTGATGGTGTGTGGATGGTGTTTGGATGAGACGAAACTTGCTTGAGAGGTTTCCATTTGGAAGCATTTCACGGATTCTGTTTTTGGGCGTCAACCTCGTTTCAAAGAGCCTTTGAAACCAATTATTAGCGGATATTATCTCGAAGTGCTGCAAATGCGCCTCGTCATTGATACTGTATCGTGAAAAAATATAGTAATAGATGTTTGGAGCACCGCCGATCTTAAGGCTGGTCGTTCTTTCTCGTTCTTCGAACACAGTAAGGAGCTCTTTATGAGGTTTCCATCCTGGTTTTTACCAGACAGCTCCTCCCCGTATTTCGAAAAAAGTCATCATGATTTAAGTAATAAGGCATTATCAAGGGGGACTTTTCTCTCAACCCGGTGGGGTCTGTATGATTGGGTCTATACTTCGCACTGATTCATGGCGTTCTTCCGTGATTTTAATTGTTCATCCACAAAAACATGGTGATATATTTTTATTTTATTCCCTTGGATATGGAAAAGTTATCTACTATTCTTGCTCTGGATCTTTCAGGGACTTCTGAGGAGAGGGGTTTAGAACAAACTCGGCATCAACCAACTGAATCTCTGGGTTCAAAGTGAGGCCGAATCCTGGCTTATCAAGGACAGAAACGTCCAAATAACCCTTATATGGGATTGGCTCATCAATGAAGAGACCTCCAAACACTGGAAGAACGGCAGTAGAGTCTGGAGAGTTAGCGAGATATTCCTGGAATGGAGTGTTCTGCTGGGACACAACAAAGTGGTAAGAGTATGGACCAGAAGCATGAGGGACAACTGGAATGTCATATGCAGCAGCCTGAGCAGCAATCTTGACAAGCTCAGTCATGCCACCAACCCACATGACGTCTGGTTGCACAATATCCAAGTTTCTACCCTCAATCAACTTTCTGAAGCCGTACTTAGTGTATTCATGCTCACCAGTGGTAAACTTGACGTCTGGGTGGGCTCTCTTGAGCTGTGCAAAACCGTCAAAGTCGTCAGGGTGGAGGACTTCCTCCCACCAATTGATGTTCAGGTGCTTGGTGGCTGAGACAAGGTCAATAGTGTATGGGACATTCAGAGACATGTAACAATCCACCATCAGTGGGAAGTCCGGACCAACAGTGTCACGGTGCTTGGTAAGGAACTCCACATTTTTTTTAAGACCAACGTGGCCTTCATCTGGACCGAATGGCAAAGCAACTTTACCACCCCAGAAACCCATTGACTTGGCAGCATCTGGTCTGGAACCAGTACAGTAGAAGTTCAAACGTTCTCTGGTGGCACCTCCAATCATCTTGTAGACTGGCTCGTTTCTAATCTTACCGAGCAAATCCCAAAGGGCAAGATCCACAACGGAAATGACCGCAATAGTAATACCCTTTCTTCCGTAGAACATGGAAGCTCTGAACAACTTGTCCCAAATGAGATTGAGATCTCTTGGATCAGCACCCTCGAGGAATCTGTTGAAATGGTTGTGGACGATCCAACAAGCAATTGGACCACCGAATCCAGTAGCGAAACCCTTTGTACCATCAGTGGCTTCAATCTCCACACAGAAAGATCCCAAAACGTTGATACCCCAGGAAGTCCTAGACTTCCTGTATTCTGGGAACTTGGACATTGGGTTGGAGATATCCGAGTCGACCAGCCAATGGCCCTTCTTCACATCATGGTAGTCACCCCCAATACCAGGGCCTGGGAGGAGAAATGTTCTAACCTTTTTGATCTTTGGGAACTCTGCGACCATTCTTGCTGTCCGAGTTTGGTGATGATTGCGAAAATAGGACAAAGAGAGAGAAAAAACAGAGAAGAAAGGGGCATGCACCGCTCTTTATATTTCGACCCCCCGCTCTGAGCTCATCTCCCCCAGACTCTGCAGCTTGGATGGGCGGGTGGGCCCTCTTCCCCCCGGCGCATCTTTGTCCCGATATCCCGAACGCACCTGACCGCTCTGGGAAGACCCATTCATTTACTCACCGCACCCGGCCATCGCATCGATTCTACTGCATAAGCACACCTTTTCAATATACAGGAAAGCCCGACGCAGCTATATGGTTTCTGGTAGAGAGATTAGAATCGTGATCATAGAACTATAAAATGCACAGGCTTATCGCATGCTCTGGAACGAGCCTGATCCATTGATATCCATTGCTAAGAAGTTGAAAAAGTCGTCGTGTGTCAATTGGAATTCATCAAACGCCAATGCACTCGAGGTCTCGAAGTTTGAAAGTGCTTGATCAACGGGCTCATTGTTATCGAAGAGGCTGTCTGGAGCAGACGCCCGCTGTTTGTCCTCAGGATTTGATCTCATATTATTGTTAATTGCGCCCCCCAAAACTTGCTGCGAGTTCACAGCGTCCCTCTGTAGTGCGCCTTTATTGGCTAGTTTATTAAACCAAAACAGTAAAGAATGAGACCCAATTCTCATGTCAGAGAACACCTTAGCAGGTTCACGGGCCTCCCCTGTGATATTGTCCTCTTCGTCAGAGTTGGATTCGCCTTCTTCTCCATCTGGACCCTTCTGTCCCTCAAAACTCTTGCTAAACCGTGAAACGTAGGAAAGGTCAGAAGCATTAAGGAACTGGAGAATCTTGAAATAGACCATGGAGCTTTCCCAACAGCGCCCAATTTTGTACAATACATCCGAGAAGGTAATAAGAATCTTTTGGTAATAGTCAAGTTGTGCTTGATCAAGTATCGAGTTGGTAGATTGATAGATTACATTCACAAAGAGAATACGGGAGTTGACCCAAATGAAGAATCCAAAATGAGGCCCAAGTTTTTCAAAAATGGACAGATCTTCAGTTATTGTTGGTAAAAGGGTCACAAAGTTGTATACCTTTGTCACAGCATCAAGACATTGCACTTTAGAATCTTCAGAAGCTTTGAAGTGCTCGGACTCACCATGCGGGTACCCAAACGAAGAATGAAGTTTGATCAGTGAGGTGTAGTAATAAACATATAACAGGCAGTCATATGGTTGCAATCCAGCTGGATCGGTGCCTCTAGGGAATGTTCCAGTTTCCAAGAGGTGATGGTACTTAGGAGGCAAAGAAGTCACCCAAACAAGCAATTGGTTTTCCAGAGTTTTAAACCTCATTCGCCAAGTCATAACCTCTGTACTGTTGTAAATGTAAAGGTCCTCAATGAGAAAGCTTTGAATATCACCAACAATCTTATTAAGTTCAATGTAATACGAGAACGAATCATAAAGAGCATCAACTGATGCATGTGAAGATGCAGCGTCTTGTGATCCTATTGCCTGCGGACTGTCATTAAAATCATTGTTTTTTGGAGTAGCATCAACCGTCTTCAAAGTACGAACTTGTTGAGTTGCTGGATGGAATACTGATCCATTGTCAGCGGCTATACCTGAATTCCAGTAGCTCAGTTTCAAGGGGAGTAATGATGTAATCTTGGAAGATTTAAGTTTCATTTCATGCGAAGAAGAGATGGAGAAGATCTTATCAAGAATGTAGATACACCAAAAACAATGACGACGAGACTCTTCATCAACCCAGTCTTTGGGCTTCCTCAATAAGTTTAAGGATCTGTTTGCTATGGATTTGGTTTTGCGTCGAGCTATGTCACCAGTAGAATGCCCAGATGTGTTACTCTCCGGAGAATCTCCCGTAACAAGAAAAACACGAATGGCCTTTTCAGTACCCAGCTTCAAATACGTGGCATAATCCGCTGCGATACTGACATAATTCCAAGCTTCTGGGACTTTGGAACTTCCCGATAGAGAATCGTATGCAAGCAATATCATAGCTTGTAAACTTTCAAGGTTGACTCTTTTCAATGCTGATGATATGATTGTTTCTTTGCATGTTTCATAGCATGTTTTTTTCTGTTCAATTGTCATTTGATCTGAATTGAGGAACTTAAGAGAAATCAGTATAACGGCATAGAGAATCAAAGGAGGCTCCTTCCCCCTTTGTAACAGGTTGACACTTTTGCTAAGATACTTCGCCATTGACGGGTGCAACAGAGGGAATATTGGCGCCACTCTGGAGAAGAAAAGCTCAATGAGCAAGAGGCAGTGACTCTCTGAAGGAAGAGAATGATGGACCTGCTCTGGATTGAGAAGTGTAGGTATCTGGATTGATTGTTTTGGTCGTTGTGATTGGTTGTATCCGACGTGCTGATCATCTCGCCTTGCAGCGGGTGTGCTTTGAACGGGATCTGTGGCACTAAAAGCTGATCCCCGCGGTACTGTAGGGCGTGAATTGACGCCTGCACTCTTCAAGATATTGAGGTCTTCACGAAGTTTATCCAGTTCACTCTCGAGATAGTCCATGCGCTGGCTCATGCCTTTCCCATAGCCAGGCTTAAGCCCCGGCTTCTTGACGTAGGAGTAGTTACATGTTTGGTCATTTTTGACACAGAAGGAGCACCGTGGCTTGAATCCGTCACACTTGACTTTCTTAAGCTTGCAAAGATCACAGCTTTTAGAGAGTTTAACGCTGGTTTCGGCCTCTTTGTCATTCTCGAGAGCAGGCGATTCCTCCTCAAGCTCCTGGCGTGGCCTCTTGCGGGGTTCAGCCAGGTGCGGTGCTTTTTCCGGGGGTGCCATTAATTCAGCTGACAAGAGAACCGGGCCTATCAGGGAGCGATATGATCTGATCTTGCTGGCCTCACCAGTGGCTATGGACAGATTCTCGAGGGATGCCAACGTGCATGCGAGCGGGTGTGGGAAGGTCTTTTTTTTGAGTCCCAAGCTTTTCGGATGGAGAGCGCGAGATGCCAAAATACGGGTCCAAGGGCCTGAGTAGTGGTAGTCTTTGAAACCTCAGGGATCTCCTACCCCTTAAAGATATTCCGTTTTATTATACGTTCTTTCGAAGGGATTGACTTGGAAAAACAACGTCTAGATTGATTGTACTTCTCCACCGGGAGGATATCGCCTGGGGTTGCGCTTGAATTGTTGGGGAGCAGTCCCTGATTTCCGCCCAAAAAACTTGGCCCTGATCATCTCGAATCCACCTGTTGAGAAATCATCAAAACGGCTACGTAGAACGCCCCTCCAAAGAGTTTAGTTTGTATTACGGTGTATTTTAAGATAGAAATTGCTACCGATAGCTGGCGACAAAAAATTCACAGGGCATCGAAACTGACTCTGAAAGCTTCAACCTCCGAGAGTCGAGACGCGCCCCCCACATTTTACCCCAGACTTCAGGAGGACGAGTGGATCCCCTCGGGAGAGCTTTGGCCCGGAGCCAGTTTCGGGCAAACATTAGATGTAGCCCACCGAGGGTCAGACCCATCGGACACTCTCGAGCGCTTCAGTTTGGCGGAGAGGGAAGGTATGCGGGTCAGCAGTGCATTTTTTTCCTTTGAGGGGGATAATTGAAATATATATCTACCTCTCCCCCCCCCACGTATTACGCCATTCACTTAGAGTCGAGCGTTAGAAGCTATCTCCACACTCTTCACCGTACGCCCCAATGTCTTCCCCCCCAGCACCAGGTATTTACACCCCAGTCCCAACCTTCTTCAAGAAGGATCTTAAGACCATTGACTATGAGGCTCAGATTTCACACGCCAAATTCCTTCGTAATAACGGTATAATCGGTCTAGTGCTCATGGGTTCTACTGGCGAGAATGCCCATCTCACTAGAAAGGAGCGTGCATCCATTATCTCCAAGGTTCATGAGGCTGTCCCAGAACTTATTATTATTGCAGGTGTTGCCTGTAACTGTCTTGAGGATGCAATAGAGGAGGTTGCATCAGTTCAAAGTGCTGGCGCCTCTTATGGCCTTGTTCTCCCTTCTTCATACTTTGGGGCCTCCATTAAGCAGCAGGGTATCATTGACTGGTTCACTGAACTTGCAGACTCTGTATCCATCCCTCTGATGGTTTACGTCTTTCCTGGTGTTTCTAATGGTATCTATATTGATCCTGCCACAATTGTGAAGCTATCTTCACACAAGAACATCGTTGGGTGCAAAATATCCCATGGTGATTTAGCTCATCACGCTCTTATTGGGCTTCATGAGGATATTTATTCTGGTAAGAATAACTTCCATTTGTTCACCGGGCTAGGCCAGATTCTTTTACCTGTTTTATCTGTGGGCGGTAAGGGTACCGTTGATGCTCTTTGCGGTGCTTTCCCAAAGATTTATGTTCAATTGTTTAACGCATACCAGAAGGGAGACCTCGAAACAGCAAGAAGACTCCAAAAGACAATCACCAGAGGCGAAGAACTTGTTACAAAGTTCAGTGTTATTGGTATTAAGAAGGCCATACACTTGCAGGGGTTCGGAGAAACATACTTGGGTAGAGCTCCATTGAATCAAGATTTGGCTCCGGGTGCTTGGGAAGAGCTGTCGGCCTACTTTGAAGAAATTCAGTCCGTTGATACCAGTGAGAAGTGATATCTATCGTTTTGATGACCAGTTTACCTTTTCAAGAATTTGATACATGTAGAAATACACTTTTCCAATACAGTAACACTTGGTTTATTCAGAAACATTATTAAACAAAGACATGACAACGATGATGATACAGATTGATTTTAGATCAAACAGTTGGGGCCCCTGGCATTGGAGTAGCTGGAATGATGAAGTAAGAATTCGAAGGTGTTGCGGTACCTGCATAAACGATGTAGAAGGCAACAAAAGTTGCTATTAGACCCAGTACACCACCTGCCTTTGTAGCACTTTCTCTTCCAGTGAAATCTCCAATGGCAAGACACATCAAAAAGACCCACAACAGCAAGAAGAGAATAAAGAATGGCCATGTGGCTTTGAAAGTACAAAGCCACATCAAGAACGAAAAGATTACCCAGGCAGACAGGTAGAAACCAATTGCATTATTCAGTTCTTCAGTAGTTGAATAGCTCGAGGCAATCCCAAAGGCATCAATCAGGATACCAGCATAACCCATCCAGAAGCCACCAAAAGAACCCAATGCCGTAGCAGCAAAAGTGTTTTCAATAACCAAACACCAGAGACCCGCAACACTCTCAATAATACCACCAAAGAATAAAGCACAAGCAGCGATGACATTAACGTTTGTAACACCACGAGCTTGACAGTTCACCAGAGAAACAACAAAGCAGCAGATACAGAAACCAGAGAGGCCCAAAGGCACAGGGTTACCCATCGGTCTGATTGAAGGAGCATGAATCCCTGGGAACAAGTCTCCTGCAAATGCGTTGAGGAGATCCTTTTTATTGTATGCCTGGTTGCCGAGATAAACGACATCACCATTCGATGATGTAGTTACTCTGAGGATTGGATTGTTGTCGTAGGCAACATCACTGGGTTGGATTCCTTGCGGGTCGTACTCAGTGGAGGACGAGTACTCCTGTTGGTTAATTCCCTTCTCGAGGTCCTGAGGAAGCTCGGTACTAGTCATGATGTAGATGATTTATTTGTATGATTGACAAACAAAGAAAAAGGAGGTTACAAACACGTAAATATCGGGGGATAATACAGGTTTATATATATATAAGTGCGCACATCTTCATGGCAGGGGCCCGTCACCAGATGGGGGAACGTGGCCCGTGGTGACACCTGACCAGCATAAAAAGCCTCGAACTCCGTATTAAGCATGCAGGCCAAGGACAGGTGAGGGGTGAGGGGCACGAGTGGTGGAGGGGCCGAAAGAATAGATCTTCGCAGTCCGTTCGGAAGCGCTGAGGCTGAGCGTCCTATTGTTCCCGAGCAGAGAGGCCTCTACAAAAGAGCTGCTCCCCCTACCCTTGATCCTCTTCAGCAACCTGTAGCACCAGCTGTGGTTTCTACAAAAAAGCTTATGACTGGTGTAAAAGGCGATAATTCTCCCGGGTGACCAGCATTAAAGATGCTCACATACAACAGATGTGTGGGCCCACCGCCTGCCAATAGTTGCGTGCTCGGTGCAGCGAAAGGACCAACAAATTTCTACGGAGACCGGATTCCATCGCACGGCGGTAGCAGCCGATTCAGCCTTTGCTGATCTCAGCCGGGCACGGCAAGCGCAAAGGGGAACAGGAAAGGAGCTGTGGGGCTTCTCTTGCCTGCCGATCCCGTGCCGCTGTGGTGCTAATACCTTCAACGAAGCTTGCGCGGAGGAGTCCTCCCCCCATGCGGGCTCTCTCCGTGCGCTACCCGGCAAAAAAGGAGCAACAAGGGGTCAAAACTCCGAGTGTTCTAGAGGACGCTGACAGGCTGGTATGGCTGGTATGGCTGGTATGGCTGAGCATGCCGAGCCCTCTGGATAGTCCCGAAGCCTCTCATGTGAAGGATTCAGTACGCCGCACGCACATAAGGGAGGTGATTCGCTTTTGCTCCTCTTTTGTGGGCCTTTGAAGTGACACGCACCGCACGCATTCTCCGAGAATCTATAGATCGCTCCGCCCATCACATATTGTTGTGGTGG